>CAUYLG010005589.1:0-31732 GCA_963573385.1 Cacajao melanocephalus | reverse complement strand
CCTGGGCAGTAGAACAAGAATCCTGTTCTCTCTCCCTCTTTTTCTTCCTCTTTCTTTCTCTCGTACATTCTTTTTTTTTTCTTTCTTTCACTCTCACTTTCTTTCCTCTCTTTTCCTTTCTTTCAAAAAAAAAAAAAAAGTAAAAAGAGAGGTTTCTAAGCAGGCTGACGCGATTGCTCATGGCTGTAATCCCAGCCCTTTGGGAGGCCGAGGCGGGTGGATCACTTGAAGCCAGGAGTTCAGGATCAGCCTGGCCAGCATGATGAAACCCCATCTCTACTAAAAATACAAAAATTAGCTGGGTATGGTGACGCATGCCTGTAGTCCCAGCTACTCGGGAGGCTGAGGCAGGAGGATACCTTGAACCCGGGAGGTGGAGGTTGCAGTGAGCCAAGATCATGCCACTGCACTCCAGCCTGGGCAACAGAGCAAAACTCTGTCAAAAAAAAAAAAAAAAGATATTTCCAGGCAGAGGAACAGTACCCAGGAAGACACAGACTCATGGAAGGTCAGCTCTGTTCTGGCATGAGGGGACTGGAGTCCTGGAGTCCTGGAGAAGTTGGGAGGAGTGACAAGAGATGAGAGAGAGAAGCAGGAGAAAGCAGATTGGTTGTATTAATAATTCTACAGACTGTGGAGGATGAGTTTATAGGCAAAGAGAGTTATAGCTTTAAGGATGCTCTCTCTGGCAGCAACCTGGAAGCCAGCCTAGATCCATGACTCTTGACCTTTTCCCACCACAACATCCATGGTGACATCTTCCCATTTTCCTGTGTATATCTAATATTAGGGCTTTCATCCTAAAGAAAGCATACGGGAATGCAAGTGAGAGCATGACTTCAATCCGTTCCCTCCGAGTTACCGTAAACTAAATTCATCACAAACATTTGTACCTTCATTATTACCGAATTATATACAATGCATCACATAACTGATTTTGAGTCAGTGCCGTGGTGGAGTGCCGTGGTGGAGAACTGGGAGAGTAAGTATGGTCATCTGTGCTCCATAGACCCCTGGGAGTTCAAGGGAAGCGTCTTGGGTATTCTGGAGGGAGCTACAAAGACAGAGCTCTGGCCCCACCCTCTGTTGCACACACACTTCAACTAGAGCAGCTGCACTTTAATTATTGCAGGTTTTTCACCAAGATTTTGTTTCAATAATATGTTCCACTGTTTGTTTGTTTTTTAAAAATTTTTGCTAGCAATAGATTAAAAGACAGGAGAGACTGAAGGCAGATAAACAAAATAGGAGATAATTTTCATAGTCTGGGTGAGAAATAATAAAATTAGTTCCACTAAATCTAGTTGAATGAATGAATTAAAGCTCATAAACCAATAGGAATCACATGCAAGCTACAGTATAAGGTATTTCCATAACATGTAATAGGAAATGACATCACTAATTTATTTTGGCATGAGATGAGGGTACAAATGAATAAATAAAATATATTATCACAGTGCTTCTCAAACTTTAATGTGTACAGACATCACACAGGTATCCTGTCAAAAGTAGATTCTGATTCACAGGGCCTAGAGGGCTGAGAGTCTACTTTTTTTTTTTTTTTTGAGACAGAGTCTTGCTCTGTCACCCAGGCTGGAGTGCAATGGCACAATCTCGGCTCACTACAACCTCTGCCTCCCGGGTTCAAGCAATTCTCCTGCCTCAGCCTCCCAAGTAGCTGAGACTGCAGGTGCCCACCACCACGCCTGGTTAACTTTTGTATTTTTAGTAGAGACAGGGTTTCACCATGTTAGCCAGGATGGTCTCGATCTCCTGACCTCAGGTGATCTGCCTGTCTTGGCCTCCCAAAGTGCTGGGATTACAAGTGTGAGTCACTGCGCCCAGCTAAGTCTACTTTTTTAACGTGTTCCCAGAAGACTCTGATGTTACAGGTCCATGGGCCACACTTTGAGTAGCAAGATATTAGAAATTCCTAAAATAACTTAAAGATTTTTAAATCTATCCCTAGCCCATGAAAGAATGTGGGTTTTTTAAGTCAGAGGTCTTTGTTTTGTTTTGTTTGTTTTTCGTTTTTTTTTTGAGACGGAGTCTTGCTCTGTCGCTAGGCTGGAGTGCAGTGGCACGATTTCGGCTCACTGCAACCTCTGCCTTCCAGGTTGAAGTGATTCCCCTGCCTCAACCTCCTGAGTAGCTGAGTAGAGACGGTGTGTCACCATGTTGGCCAGGATGGTCTCGATCTCCTGACCTCGTGATCTGCCCACCTTGGTCTCCCAAAGTGCTGGGAAGGCCTTTGTTTTTAAGGCCAGGATTCATCATTTTCAAGTTCTAGCTGACACTTCAGCCTGTGTCCTCAGCTATAACTGGGTGAGCTCTCGTGTGGATTGACATAATGCACCTAACGGGATTAGCACCACACTTAGCTCATAGAAATAGTAAATGTTAACTACCAATTTTTAAAAGAATCATTTACAAATTCCCTGTATCAGAATCCCCATAGTGCTAGTTTAAAATGCAGATGCCTGGACTTGACAGCAAGTCTACTGAATCAGGATCTCTGAGGGAGGACTGGCATTTTTAACAAACCCTTGGTACTCTAGAGCTGAAGGAAGGGGGCCTGCTGGAAGCCATGTGCACTCATAGCTAGATGTGGTCAGAAACATTTCCAGAGACAGACTTAGCATGGAGAGTTAAGTGGAAGTGTGGTGGGAAGGCTGGGGTGCAGACAGGAGGAATGCACATTTCCACTGAGCTACGGAGATCTAGAATGACTGCAGTGTCAGAACTGAAGGAGAAATCTATGCTCTGCTTCACCATAGTCCTTGTCAGCTAAGAAGCTCATGTCCCAGGACAAAAAAAAATGCCATCTTGCACCCCCTTCCTTGCCCAACTTTCTTTTTTTGTTGTTTTATTATTTATTTATTTATTTTTGAGATGGGGTCTCACTCTGTCGCCCAGACTGGAGTGCAGCGGTTCAATCTCGACTCACTGCAGCCTCCGCCTCTGGAGCTCAAATTGATCTTCCCACCTCAGTCTCCAGATTAGATGAGACTACAGCTGCACGCCACCATACCCAGCTAATTTTTGTAGAGACAGGGTTTCACCATGTTGCCTAGGCTGGTCTTGAACTCCTGGGCTAAGGCATCTGTCCATCTCGGCCTCCCAAAGTGTTGGAATTACAGGCGTCAGCCACCCTGCCTGGCCTCCTTACCCCACTTTCACACAAGCTTTCCTGCCAGGATAAGTTAAGAGAAATTGCATTTTTTTTCAGGCCAATTGTAGGCAGAGTTGACCCTGCTTATCAAAGAAAGTCCAAGTTATTTCTGAAGCCTTTGCACTTTGGTTTTTTTCCTCCCTTTATCCCAATTCCTAGCCCTAACCTCTCTTCTAACTCCCTGGCACCTTGTACAACCTCGTTTTCCTAAATCCCAACTAAGTGTTTTCTCCCTTATCTAGATCTCATGCCTCCCTCCCACCTAGTACAGGAGGGAAGGGTAGGCAGAAGCAGGTTGGGTGGGGGCTGGTGGGGGTGGACATCCTTTAAGGGAAATGGAGCCCAAGTCCCATCTGGAAGAAATTCCACCGCACTCTGCAACTCTGACGAGGAGAACCAAAGCCAGCACTACCCACGGGCAAAACTGAACCTAAAGCAAAGCAAACAGGCTGAACCCACTCCAACACATGGTTCCATGATGAGTGAAATCCCCGGAGTTCCAGAGGATGACTTAGAAAACTTTGGCCCAGAAAAAGGCAGGTGTTATGAGTTGTCTACCACAGCCATAGAAAAATCTCAAAAGTAGTCTGAAAGAATATCTGTCTTTAGCAGTTGAACTTTATGAACCTACAAGGGCCCCATATTCATTTTTGAAAAACCCCTTCCACCTATACACATTAAGCAGTCAGTCCACAGATTATTTATTGAGTATTTATCATGTGACATCATTCTAGATTCTGGGAATACTACTATGCAGACTGCATTACATTTTTAAAAATAAGCTAACTTTAGGTGATTCTATAATCATATGCCTTGAAGAAGAGACTATTTGAATAACCTGGCTGGGCATGGGTGGGGGTGGTTAGAAGAGCTCTCTCTCTGAAGGCAGCATGGGAGCTGGGAGCTACCTACGGGGAAAGGTGGTAGCCATGTGAACTTCCAGGGGAAGAGCATTCCAAGCAGAAAGAAAATAAATGCAAAGACCTTGAAATGGGAAGCTTGGCAAGTTTCAGGGACAGAATGAAGGCATCCAACACCTGTTTGTAATGAATGTGTGGATGGTGAGTATCTCATAACACACATGACTGGGAGCGAGCCTAGGCAGAATTTGAACCACAGCATTATCACTTTCTTTTTTCTTTTTCCAAGATAAGAGTCTTGCTCTGTCACCCAGGCTGGAGTGCAGTGGCTCGATCTCGGCTCTCTGCAAGCTCTGCTTCCTGGGTTCAAGCAGTTCTCCTGCCTCAGCCTCCTGAGTAGCTAGAATTACAGATATCCACCACCACACCTGGCTAGCTTTTGTATTTTTAGTAGAGACAAGGTTTCACCATGTTGGCCAGGCTGGTCTTGAACTCTTGACCTCCTGATCTGCCCGCCTCGGCCTCCCAAAGTGCTGGGATTACAGGTGTGAGCCACTTTGCCCAGTGAATTACTTTCTTTTAATTCAATGAGTATTAAGAACTGTCTCCTCCCCTTTCCCTACGCCCTGCACCCCGGTGGTAAGCATTGGTCTAAATGTAAAAGATAAAAGATGCATCCAAAAGCGCCTGCCTTGAGTAGCTCCTAACTGCTGGTGGAGACAGATCCCTAAGGACATGGTTAAAGCAACCTTTCAAGTGAGTGACAGCCCTGGAGTGGGGATGTCACGAGGCCCTGTGGAAGCTTCCGTTCATTAGAGGAAGAAAGGCTAACTCCTCCAGAAGGGCAGAGAGCTTTTACATAAGAGGTGACCTTTGAGTTGAGCCTTTTAAGATAAATGAGATTTAACAAGATTAATTGTTCCTGGCAATACCTCGGACTAGATATTCTGAAAAATTCTTCAGCTACAAAACGCCAACACTGCTGAATTAAATACAATAAATAGTCTTTGAAAACCAGGAATGTAGTATCTGCCAATACTAGGAACGCAGAGCCCTGGAGAGAGACTGGGATGGGGGTACGCAGAGGACAGGACACAAGAGACAGAACCCAGGTGTCACGGGTGGGGAGTAAGAAGCAGGACTCCCCACAGGAAGCCAAAGCCTTGAAGGGCCACAGCCTCCTCAAAAAGGTAGGAGAGGAAATAGTATCTGTGCCTTAGCAAAGGCAAAGCACGTACAAATGTAACTTGTGCATCTTGGCCTAGGTGCTAGTGAAGAAAAAGAGGAAAGATAACTGTCTCCTGAGGGAATTAGTAATGACAGCCAGCCCATCTGTCACCCGGTTTGGGGTTTGACTGCACCAGTAACTCCATTTACATCCCAGAATTCCCAGCGGCTCAAGAATGGGCAGCACCATGTACTTCAGGAAGATGGGGCAAAGTATAGGCCAACATCAGGAGGTTTGTTTAAGATGCAGTTCATTAGGTCTACCTTTGTGCATTTCTCAGTATGTAAGTTATATCTCAATAAAACTTGTTTTCAAAGGAGGAGAAGAAGTGCAAGTGGGGGAGTAGGGAGAGAGCAGAAAAAGAAGAGGTTGTTAAATGTCCAGTTCTACACTCCAGTTTATGTGTCTGTACAACCTCCCTGTTATGGACTGAATGTTTATGTTCCCCCCAAATTCATATGTTAACATCTTAACCCCCAATGTGATAATATTACAAGGTGGGGCCTTTGGGAGGATAATTAGGTCATGAGGGTGGAGCCCTCCTGAATAAGATTAGTACCCTTAAAAGGGACCCCAGAGAGCTCTCTCATTCTTTCTGCCATGTGCAGATACAATGAAAAGACAATATTCTGCAACCCAGAAGAGAGCCCTCACCACTGCCAGTTTATACTGGCACCCAGAACTGTGAGAAACACATTTCTGTTGTTCATAAGCCACCAGTCTATAGTACTTTGTAACAGCAGCCAGAACCGACTAAGATGGTCTTCTCGATGGGAGGTTTCTTCTCTGGAGAAGGTAAAGGAGTCTCTGCATTGGGGGGATATCAGGCATAGTTGAGGGTACAAATACAGGGCGCAGAGGAACAGGTGAGCGTGTACAAGCAGGATACTGTGCTTTCCATAGCTTCTTTCCTTGCACTTGGTTCCCAGAACCTACTAGTTGGGATCAAAAGATAATGACACCGAAGACCCCTAATGAAATGGCCCCAGCCAGACCACCCTAAATGGAAAATAAATCCTCCCCCTGTGCTCAGTTTCTAACTGGCTTCTTAGTCTCCCTTTCTTAAGTATGAGCAAACAATTACTAGACAGCAAAGGAAAACCTCCAGTGTGGAATACATACAAACAAACCAAAAGGCAACATACAAATATAGAGACCAAGTAGGGAAAAATCAAACTTTTTTTTCTTTTGAGATGGAGTTTTGCTATTGTTGCCCAGGCTGTAGTGCAATGGCCGGATCTTCACTCAATGCAACCTCCACCTCCCAGGTTCAAGTGAGTCTCCTGTCTCAGCCTCCTGAGTAGCTGGGATTACAGGCGGCCACCACTATACCCAGCTAATTTTTGGTATTTTTAGTAGAGACAAGGTTATACCATGTTGGCCAGGCTGGTCTTTAACTCCTGACCCCAGGTGATCTGCCTGTCTTGGCCTTCCAAAGTGCTGGGATTACAGGCATGAGATACCGTGCCCAGCCAAAAATTAAAAAAAAAAGCTGGTCAGGCATGGTGACACATGCCTGTAATCCCAGCACTTTGGCAAGCTGAAGTGGAAGGATTCCTTGAGGCCAGGCGTTTGAGACCAGCCTGGGCAACATAGGAAGACCCCATCTCTCTATTTTATATATATATATATACACACACACACACACACATATATATATATGTGCACACACACATTATATATAATACATATTGTATGTATATATGTATCTAATACATATAATATATAATATGTGTATATACAATATACATATAATGTACAATATATGTAATATATAGTATATAATACATATTATATACAAAATAATATGTCTATAGATGCAAGCCACCAAATTTATTTATATATATATATTTTTTGTTTGTTTGTTTTCAGAGCTGGGCTCAGTGGCTTGCACCTATAATCCCAGCTACTCCAGAGGCTGAGGTAGGAGGATCATTTGAATCCAGGAGTTTGAGACTGCAGTGAGCCATGAGTACACTAGTGCACTGTAGCCTGGGTAACAGAGTAATATACAACCTCTAAAAAAATCAAAACCAAATTTAAAAACTAATATTTTTAATTTAAAAATGAAAAGAAAAACTAAAAAAAAAAAAACCTAAAAAGCAAACCCTTCAGACAAGAGATAGTGCAACTATGAAGCAGGACAGGATGCTCAAAAAAGGAACATTTAGAGACCAGCAAGAAGAAGAGGTTTGAAACATTAAAAATATGAAAGCAGAAATGAAGCACTCGATAGAAGAGCTGAATATAAAGTTAAATTTTTCTACAAAGTAAAGCAAAAAATGACAAAGGCAGAACATAATAAAAATTGCAAAAGTTAAAGGGCCAGTCCATGAGGGACAACATCTAACAGGCAGTGCTGGGGGGAAGAATGGAGAAAGCTGAGGAAAGCAATTATTCAGTGAAACAATTCAAGGATATTTCTCAAAACCTAAGGATGTGAACTGCAGATTGACAGAGCCCACCGAGAGCCCAGCAAAATGGATAAAATAGGCCCACATCAAAGCACATCATTATAAAGTTTTATAATACTAACATCAAAGTTTATGTGCTTCCAGAGAAAGAGAAAGTTTAAAAAACAAACAAAACAACAACAACAAAAAAAAAACGAATAATGATAGCAAAAGCAAAAACACAACTTGGTCATGTAAGAAAGATTAGGAATTGCATCAGAATGGCTTTGGACTTCTTAACAATAATACTGGGAGAAACACTGTATCAACATAGTGTTTCAATTTCCAGAAATGACTGGCTAGGAAACTCATCAATCCTCTTACTGAAAACTGTGAAAAATACAGAATACGGGATAAAAAATATTTTTGAAACGAAAAATACCATAAAAACATTAAAGACATTACAAGACAGTTGGGAACTTTTAGGTCACTTTCCAGGTTAGAGCTCATAACCAAAGAGGCAAACACAACAGCAGAGTTGTAACAACAGACCTGAGCTAGACTTTTCCATCTTCCCCTGAACTGCTGCAAACTGTGGACATAATGGTCTTGCTGCTGCTGTGGGGAGCAGGGGAGGAAAAACAGAAAAGAAAAGCAAAGGAAGCTTTCCTAGGGAGCTTGTACCCATGGACTGATCCTCAACATGAATTTGTATTCACAATATATGTCGACTTCTGGGTGGGTCAGGAACTCTCAAACCTTATGTGGTCCCTCCTCATAGGGCACTTAGACAGCTGGCAGAAGCAAGTGCAAAGCTCTGGAGGAAGGTACATTTATTCTAGGCCTCAGAAAACCACTATAAATTATTTTTTTAAGTGGAGTAACAGCCAGCATGCAGCAAGATTAGGAAGCATACCAAAAAACAAAATATGAACGCAAATGAGAATAGATATTGGAAAGATCAGTTATGAATTTTAAACAGTGATGCTTACCAAGTTTAAAGAACTAAATAATTTAACTTCAAAATATTTTTAGGAGGCCAGGCACGGTGGCTCTTGCCTGTAATCCCAGCACTTTGGGAAGCCGAGGTGGGTGGATCATGAGGTTAGGAGATCAAGACCATCCTGGCTAACATAGTGAAACCCTGTCTCTACTAAAAATACAAAAACTTAGCTGGGTATGGTGGCACATGTCTGTAGTCCCAGCTACTCGGGAGGCTGAGGCAGGAGAATCGCTTGAACCCAGGAGGCAGAGGTTGCAGTGAGCAGGGATCGCACCATTGCACTCCAGCCTGGGTGACAGAGTGAGACTCCATCTCAAAAGAAAAGAAGAAAAAAAAAACTTCAGGAAACGAAGAATTATGAAAATGACAGCGGTTTTGAAAAAGAACTAAAGAGAATTTCCAAAAAATGAAAACTACATGAAACTAAAAATTTTAAAAAGACATTAGAGCAATGTCTTCACAGCTCTAAGAGAAAATGCTGATCTAAAATTCTATGCCCAGCTAAACTATTAAAATATGATCAGTCTAGGATAAAGAGATTTTCAACAAGTATGGTTTTAAAAAAAAATTACCTGCATCCTTTCTGATGTACCCTTTCTGATGAAGCTACTATAGGATGTGGTACATGAAAATTGAACAGAAAACCAAGAAGATATGGGAAACATAACAGGAGGTTCAACACAGGAGAGAGGCAAAGGGAATTCCCAGGAAGATGTTGAAAGAAGGTAGCAGGATAATAGCTGCACACCAGATGTAAAAGAAACCTGCTTATACCAGGGCAGTGTGACTCAAGGGATATTCATAGTGACAGCTCTCATCCCAAGATCATTGCTGTCATTCTGCTTGCTCTCTGTTTCTCTCTTTTAACCTGCCTGACCATATTCTTATATGTACTTGACTTTTCCTGACCATTGCTGTAAAAATTCCTGTTTTTCCCTCCGTGTCCTGTTGCTTGGATCAACTAAGGAATTCATTCATCCCAAGATGTTTACACCTACTCCTGAGAGCTGGAGGTAGATCTCTGATCTAAGAAGCAAGAAAGACAGGATATCCCCTTCCCTTCGATCCCATTTTTATGACAATTTGTAAGTTCCACCCTGCAGCCCTGTCAGATACCCTGTGGTCAGGCATCTGTTTCTCAGAACTCAATTTCCTAATAACAAACTTAGCAAAATACCTACAGCTACATGTAAGTAACAAACCCCATTATGAGGATGCAAAATGATTAAAACACCTCTTAATGGGTACCTCATGATTAATAAGAATGGTATACACTGTTGACTTAGTTGTACGCATGACATGGCCCCTGTGACATCAGCAACACATCCAAGCCTGCACACTTGATGCCTTTCAAAACATCTTCACACCATTCAGATGTCCCCTAGTTACTTTTAGAAACAATTTGAGACTTTACCTATGCATCACTTTTAAGATATTGGATTTGGGGTCATAAGCAAACATTTTTCTCTATAAACTTCAGCTGAAAAATGTATTGAGAAACTGCACTCTGTGAGGTTGGGAGTATTGAAAGCCAAGGGGTCTTCTAGCAGGAAAATATCACCAGAGGAATGCTCTGCCAATCCCCTCACAACCTGGAAATTCTTCCTTCAATTACATCATCCTACAGCTGAGTGCCAGGTGAGCCTCAGCAAAAGGGGAGGCTTATAGCCAAGCTTGTTTCTGGGAATTTTCGCCATCCAGAATAAAGGCTACCTCTGTGGAGGAGAGGGGAGGCTTAGTGAGAAATCTATCAGTTGTTAAAAACAGGTGCTGAAAATATGTTTTTCCCCCTCTTGTCTAACTGTGAGTTAGAATTTGAAGATTCAAGTAGTTCCAGAAAATCAGATCCATGACTTCGGTCTGTACTGTCCTTTGTCTCAGCTGCCGGGTTCTATCCTTATGGCTGCATTTCGCAGAATTACAAAGCCAGCTGGGGTCAATTATAATGCATAAATTTCACTAGATGTGTCCTATTTTAGAGCCGGTACCATTAGGAGAAATTCTGCCAAGAAATTCGACTGCAGTCTTAAGTGAATTAATATAACCCTGTCACATGTAATTTAATAACCACTGTTAGGCTTCAGGTTGGAAGTTCGCCAAGAAAATAAAGTCTGATGTGGTGCATCTCTCTATACTTCCAAGGGTGGAAGTGATTATATAACTGAATGGACTCATGATTTCCTAATTGATACTTATCTATTTCAAAGGGCTTAAATAGTTATTTTTTAAGTCTTTTTAAATTTGAGACTATGTAAGATGTCTGTTATTGATGTTTTCCTTAAAGTCTCTCTTTAAAATTATGAAACATTCACTTGGTAATTTAACAAATGCCTGATGATGATCATGATTTATTTGAAAAAGAAGAGTTTTTTTTAAAAGCAGGATCAAAAATCGTTAGCTATATAACTTAAATTAGTATATGCTGGTGATATGGTTTGGATCTGTGTCTCCACCCAGACCTTGCTCCCGGCAGCCTCCATCTCCCAGGTTCAAGTGAATCTCGGGCCTCAGCCTCCTGAGTAACTGGGACTAGAGGTGCCTGCCACCAGGCCCAACTAATTTTTGTATTTTTGTAGAGACAGGGTTTCACCATGTTGGCCAGGCTGGTCTCAAACTCCTGGCCTCAGGTAATCCACCCACCTCGGCATCCCAAAGTGCTAGGATTACAGTTATGAGGCACCGTGCCCAGCCTAAACCTTTTTCTTCATAAATTACCCAGTCCCTGTTATTTCTTTATAGCAATGCAAGAATGGACTAATACAGCTGGTCAGAATCTGAGTTGTTCAAAATCAGATATGTTGGAGTGTAGTTGCAGTTTCTTTAAAAGGCAATATATTAGTCAGAATAGGCTAATTGCTTTAACAAATAGCCCTGAACTCCCAATGTTTTGATATAATGGAAGTTTATTTCTCACTCATGTGAATTCCAGTGTGGATGTTTCTAAGCAGTTTGTTGAATAGTTCATCTCCAGGAAGGGACTCAAGAATTCAGTCCCCTACCACTTGCAGCTCCATCATCATCTTCCTTGTGGGGCTGCCAAGCTCTGAGGATGTGGAGGAGTTAGGGAGGAGAAGGGCTCATAATTCCTTGTCTAAGGCACACGTCACTTCTGCTCAAATTCCTTTGCTAAGAAAGAGTTACCATCTCAGTGGTGTGCTAGAACCCACTGGTTCCAGCTTCAGAGAGTCACTTTTGTGCATTTCTTTCCAATTCTACTTTAGTGATATCATATTGGTGGCTTGAAATTGGCCTTTGTGTGACTATTCACACCATGCAAGTAGGCAAATGCTACAGATGAGGCCTTTGTTCATATAGAAAGCCAGGTGTTAAGCATTTACCAACACTCTAGAGTCACAGGGTACCACATAGGTGCAAGAGGCCTGGGAAAGGGATTTAGCTGTGTGTCCAAGAGAAGGAATGGATTTGGTGAGTATCCAGTCTTTCTCTATAACATGAAGCAAATAAGGGAAAAAGATTTTGCTTTGGAAATGATCTCCTATGTGGTTCTTGACAAAGAACATTGCATAGCTTTGGTTATCATGTCCCTATGCCATTTATATTCTTTAAAGTCAGGGAAATTGTTTATGAATTCGCTAACTAAAATTATGTTGCTGTTTGATAAGTAAGATGCCACCTTGTCTATGGGCTATTCTTCAAAGGAAGTTCTACTCTCTTTTATTTGCAGTTTCTGGTCTTCTCTTCCTCACCCAAAATATTACATCCGTAATGCACTCCCTTAAAATATTTATGGACATTTTCTTTTGATCTTTTAAATAAGTTGAAACATATGAAATCACAGTTTTTGTAGGTAATAAATGTTCAAATATCAGCCACTTCATATGGTTCAACCATATATTTTTTTTAAAGTCCCGTTAGGGAATTACTTTCATGTTTCATCTTATATTGTATTGGATCACTTTATGGGACCACTTATTAGCAATATACATGATCAGAAGTTCTCGTTCAGATCTGTTCTCGTTCTCTCACAGTTCAAGCCTCTCTAACTTTTTGAAACTTCCAAATGGATTATCTTCACAGTCTCAAAAAATCCCTGTAATGATGAAATTGCTCTTTTTTAAGAGAGAGACCAGGTTTTTGTTGCGAAGGCTTCTCGCCATGTGAAAATCTGTTTTCTCCTGGCGTCCCTGAGGCTGCTTTTCTGTGGCCCTCTCCACCTTTGCCACTGTGACAAAGGGAACTTGGAGAATTCTTGGGAACTGTATTGAGACTATTTGCAAAGCAATAAGTGATATGTGAAAAGCAGTATTCACTGTGTGTTGGGCTGCAAGTGTGAGTTATGAGTTAAGTCTACCAAAGGAGCATAGAACCCCGCTGGGCAGTCCAAAAGAGCCTGTGCTGCTGTCTCTCCCATTCCATGCTCCTTCTCGTCTCTGAGCTCCCTCTGGTTTCAGGCCATATTCTCTAGGGTTTTGTGATACATGGTGATCCTATCCCCAAGATGATGGGGAGTATTATGCTTATCCTACCCCTCCCAGAGACACAGCATGAGAAAATGGCAAAAATTGCTCTATTTGCTTCTCCAGGATGGTAGCTGTGGGGTCAGAATGGAGGTTAGGTGGGTTACTCTTGGATGGTGTCAAACTCTTTTAAAAGGGGCAACTTTTTAAAGTTTGCTGAAGTGGGTAGTCAGAAAGGACGGGACTTTTTCAAGGCCCCACAGCTAATTATAACTGATGACTCCTGGCTGAGGACAGGGGAATGACTTGAACCCAGGTTCAAGGGCCCCTAACTTCAAGCCTAAGATGCATTCTCTGACCTGACTTGGCCTCTTTCAGTGTAGACATGTAGGCAGAGTGTTAGTTTCCATTTGCCACTGTTTGATGCTACATTTAATTCTTATCATTCTCCAACACATATCCAGGCAAAACACATTTGAGAGGTGTTACTTCACGGTATCCATGCATTCTTGGTGATTTATTTTTTGTGACTGTTTTCACTTCTAAGAATGTAATGTAAATTATCTGTATCAGAAGTTGTGTTAGTAATTCTAAGGTTCCCCTTAATCTTTATGATAATTTATTTTCTTCATAATAATTTAATTATCTCAGGAAATATACACTTCATTCTCTGACTTTGGGCTTATACTAAGATGTCTTCATCATTTTATTTTATTTTATTTTAAGATGGGGTCTCGCCCTGTTGCCAGATTGGAGTGCAATGGTGGGATCTCAGCTCACTGCCACCTTCGCCTCCCAGGTTCAAGCGATTTTCCTGCCTCTGCCTCCTGAGTAGCTGGTACTACAGGCTTGTGCCACCACGCCCAGCTAATTTTTGTATTTTTAGTAGAGATGGGGCTTCACCACATTGGCCAGGATTGTCTCAATCTCTTAACCTCGTGATCTGCCCCCGTCCACCTCCCAAAGTGCTGGGATTACAGGCGTGAACCACAGCAACTGGCCTTCATCATTTTTTAAATCACACAAACATGAGTGTTCATTGACCTCTTTGAAATTTCTGACAAACTTTGAATCTGTGACCAAAACATCACACCACGGTAGACTTTTTGTCTATTCCTCTTTGTAATGTGCTTGTGTTTGTTTTATTTATTTTTAAGGTCTTCATCTGTTCACAATGACTTGACTTAATGTCATTTTGAAATGACTCTAATAGTGTTTTTGTCTGATAATAATATAGCTACTAAATAATTCTTTTGATTACTATTTTTCATTCTTTTAAATTTTTCAATATCTTTATATTTTAGATGTGTCTCTTGCAAATAACTTTTTTTTTTTTTACCATTCATCTCCTTTCTCTTTTAATTGGAGGATTTTGTCTCTCTATCTGTAACTATGATATGATTATTGAAATACCTGGATTCTAATCTATCATCTTATTTTTTGCCCAACCTGTTATTTTTGTTTTCTTGACTTCCTTTGAACTCATTTCTTTATCTTTCAATCCCTTGGCCCTCTAGCAACAATTTAGAAGTATGCACTGTACTCTATCTCTTTTCTTTTTGTTATTTTGTTTATTTATTTTGCTACTCAGATTCTTTAGTGAAACTCAGATCTTCTATATGAGCCCTTTTTCCTTCTATCTAAATTATATCCTTTAGAATTGCTTTAGGTGATAAGATGCTGGTGATGAACTCTATTTTTGTTTTAATATCTTTTCTTGGCTTCCATTCTTTTCTTTTTCTAGAGGTAAAATCTCACTCTTTAACCCAGGCTGACATGCAGTGGCACAATCATAGCTCACTGCAATCACAAACTCCTGGGCTCAAGTGATCCTCCTGCCTTGACCTCCCAAGTAGCTGGGACAACAGGCATGTGCCAAGATGCCCAGCCAATTTTTAAATAAATTTTTTGTAGAGATGAGGTCTCACTATGTTGCTAAGGCTGGTTCCTCAGCCTCCCAAAGTGCTAGGGTTACACATGTGAGCCCCTGTGCTTGGCTGGCTCTCATTCATGGAAGATATTTTCATTGAGTATGGAATTCTAGGTTAGCAGTTGTGATGATCTTTTGATATGTCAAGCTGGCTAGTCTACAGACCCCAGTTATTCAATCAAACACTAGGGATTGCTGTGAAGGGGTTTTGTAGATGTGATTAAAGTTCATAATCAGTTGATTTTAAGGAAGAAAGATTATTCTAGGTAATCTGCCTGGGCATGATTAATAAGTTAAAAGACATTAAGAGCAGAGTTGAGGCTTCCCAGAATAAAACAGAAATTCTGCCTGGGGAGTGTCTCTTCAACCTGTGCCTGAGAGTTCCAGCCTGTCCTTCTTACACTTGTGTAAGCTGATTCCTGCAAAAAGTGTCTTAATACACATCTCCTGCTGGTTCTGCTTCTCTGGTTGAACACTGATATAGCAATTATTTTGTTTCAGCTTATTTAAGACATTATGACATTGGCATCTGCCTTCCATTATTTCTTCTTTTTCTTTTTTTGAGATGGAGTCTTGCTCTGTCACCCAGGCTGGAGTGCAGTGGCATGATCTTGGCTCACTGCAACCTCCACCTCCTGGGTTCAAGCGATTCTCTCACCTCAGCGTCCCAAGTAGCTGGGATTACAGGTGTGAGCCACTGTGCCTGGACTGCCTTCCATTATTTCTGTTGAGAACTCAATTGTCCGTCTAAATGCAGATACTTTGAAGACATTCTCTTTTTCACTTCCCCTCTGGCAGCCTTTAAGATTGTCTTTTTGTTTTTCCAAATTTCCACTATGATGTATTCAGGTGTGAAAATCCCAAGCAGCATAAATAAAAAGATATTCTGAGCCTTTGGAATCTGTGGATTAGGTGTCTCATTTTTTTCTGAGAAATTTTCTGCCATTATCTCTTTGGATATTGCCTCTGCCCCATTCTCTCTCTCATCTCCTTCTGGGATTCCAATCACAAATAGTTAAGACTTTACCTTGTACTTCTCTGGTGTATTTTATTTCCTATTTTTTTTTCTCTGAGACAGAATCTCATTCTATTGCCCAGGCTGGAGTACAATGGTGGCCTTCCACCTCCTAGGTTCAAGCAATTCTTGTGCCTCAGCCTCCTGAGTATCTGGGATTACAGATGTTCACCACCACAACCTGCTAATTTTTGTATTTTTAGTAGAGACAGGGTTTCACCATGTTGGCCAGGCTGGTCTTAATCTCCTGACTTCAGGTGATCCACCTGCCTCAGCCTCCCAAAGTGTTGGGATTACAGGCATGAGCCATCACTCCTTGTGCTGTATTTTCTATGTTCTCTTCTGTTACACATTCTGAGTAGTTTCTTTTGCTCTATCTTCTAACTCACTAATTTTCTACTACCAAACATGTCTTTTGAGTTTTTATTTTGGTGGTTGTTGTTGTTGTGTGTGTGTGTGTGTGTGTGTGTGTTTAGAGACAGGGTCTTTCTCTGTCATTCAGGCTAAAGTATAGTAATATGATTACAGCTCACTGCAGCTTTGAACTCTCTGGTCTCAAGCAATCCTTTCACCTCAGGCTCCCAAGTAGCTGGGACTATAGGCACATACCACCATGCCTAGCTTTCTTTCTTTCTTTCTTTTTTTTTGTACAGATGGGGTCTTGCTCTGTTGCCCAGGCCGATCTTGAACTTCTGACCTCAAACAATCTTCCTGCTTCAGCTTCCCAAAGTGCTGGGATTATAGACATGAGCCACCATGTGCCTGGCTTGTTTCTAGAATTTCTGTGTTGTTTTTTATTAAATCTGCTGTATCACTTTTAATGGCTTCTTACAGAGATTTTCAAACTTGTCATTTATATAATTTGTGCCTGCTAATTTGAATAGCTGAAATTTAGGTAGTCTCTTTTTTTCATTCATGTTGCCTTGCTTTCTTGTGTGTCTAGTATTTTTTCCTTGTTGGTCATTGCCCTTAAGAAAAATTTGGTAGGTTTCCTGGTACCTAGGATAAATGATTCCTATTTCATAGAGGTTTTTCATTTGTTTCTGCCAAGTGCAAGGGCACACTGGTTGTGAATAGTCTCAACTTGAGATTCTCTGTTCAGCCAGGCTATGTTTATCTAGAGTACAAATACTTATGAGGACCAATCTATGGCCGTAACTACCCTCCCCTCCCCTCCCCTCCTCTCTCTCCTCTCCTCTCTTTTCCCTCCCTCCTTCCCTTCCTTCCTTTCCTTCTTTATTCTTTCTTTTTTTCTTCTTTCTTTTTCTTTCTTTCTTTTCTTTTTTTCTTTCTCTTTCTCTCTCTTTCTTTCTCTTTTGTTTGTTTTTCCCTGTTCTTTTACTACTAGGAGGTAGGAGGAGTTTAGTTCTGGTTATAATTTATTTTATTAGGTAGTGTTTTGGGGTTGTTTCGATGTAAAGAATGTTATCCCCAAGTTTCCTCTTCCTGTGTGGCCCTTAGCCTTGACTCTGTCCTTCTTGCCACATGAGACTGAGGAACTCAAGACTAAATGTTCAGTGTCAATAAGCCCCCTTAGGGATTTTGTTGCTCAGTTACTTTTTTTCCTTGACTTCTAGGTTCAGGCTTTTCTCACCAAAATGTGGCATGACAGGTCATATTATCTTTTTAATCCTTCCTTGCCTTTTCTTTCTTTCTTCTTCTTTTTTTTTTTTTTTTTTTTTTTGAGAAAGGGTCTCACACTTTTGCCCAGGCTGGAGTGCAGTAGCACAATTACAGCTCACTGCAGCCTCAACCTCCATCCAAGGCTCAAGTGATTCTCCCACCTCAGTCTCCCAAGTAGCTGAGACTCAGGTGCCCACCACCATGGTCAGCTAATTTTTGGATGTTTTGTGGAGACAAGAATCTTGGTATGCTTCCCAGGCTGGTCTCAACTCCTGGGCTCAAGTAATCTTTCTGCCTTACCTCCCAAAGTGCTAGGATTACAGGCATAAGCCACCATGCCCAGCCCTTCCTTGCTTTTAACCTGACTTTAAATACATTTTATTCAGTGTTTTTCATTGTAAAGATTGATTCTTAATTCTTTCCACTAATGTAAACTGAATTCCTGTTTGTATAGAATGTCACAACACAAAAACTATCTTTCTACTTCCTTTTAGCAATCTAGTTAGCTAGCCCAGTAGTGGAGAATCTCAGACTCACATGCTAGATCTGGACTTCATCATTTTGTCCAACAGCCAATGCATTTTCTAAAATTGGCTCCCAAGTGCCCAAACTTCCACCATTAAAATGAACAAATCCAATTATGAGCTCATCTGCAAGCATGTACTGGCAGAAAGATACCATGTAGGGCAGGGTTTCTCTGGGAGCTTCATTCTGAGATAGTTCAGAGCTTGCAGAAGAAGATGAAGGGGGTGGGGTGGGGAAACAGAAATAGAACCTGGACTGAGAGTCAGTTCCCAGCAGATGATTTTGCTGGTGACAGAGACAGTTAGAGGGAGCCCCAAATATCCAGGAATTAGATCACGTTAGCTAACTTTAGCTGGTATTGGGGATATTAGTTTCAGTTCAAGCAAGGCTAAGCAAGCAGAGGACTTGAGCTTTCTTACAGAGAGAGTAAGACTTCTTAGAGAGGAGGAATAAGACTCGGTGGAAAAGAGCATGTATGTAGGCATGGTTAAGAGAGGAGAGGATGGGCCTGCAAGAGATATTTGCTAATGGCAGGGGTGGAGTACTGGGGTTGTGTTTTGTAGTGTTTTCTGGAACAGAGGATCTGGGCTGGAGACTGAGGGTTTGGGTAGGCCAGAACGCTTCACCTATATTTCTCTTCTGGCCACTTTTCTCATCTGTCAACAGCTTTTCCTGTCATTTCTGTTGTCTACCCACATATGCCCCTTTCTCTGTGGCTTTAGAAGGGGTGAGTTTTGGTGATGAACCTTAATAATTAGTGTACTTTACTATCAGCTTCTTACAGAATACGAAAAATTCTGCTGAGAAGTACAGAAAGCCATAGGATAATGGAATATTCTCCATAAGCTGTTATTTGGAAATTTTGGAAAACATTTTTTCTTCAAATAAACCATGGACTTTACCACCCTTTACTACCCACTTTCTTTTCTTTTCATTCCATATGCCTTTCCAAGGAGATCATACCACCACCAGGGCTTCAAGTACCAAATACATGCAGTTACCTCCCTAGCCTACATTTGCAGCCCTGATATCTTTCTTGGGTCTAGGCTCTGACATACAATATACACCTTAAGCTTGGCATGCCCAAAGCTCAGCTGAATGTCTTCTTTTCAAAGCACTCATGTTCTTTCTCGCATTCATTCATTCATTCACTCATTCAAATAGCTACTGGGCTCCAGGTACTTCACTAGAATCATAAAAGAATCATGAGCAAGATGCACATGGTTCCTGCCTTGACAAAGCTTATGGTCTAAGGAAGTACATGCATGAGGAAAGAAGAACATTTCCAGAATAGAAAAATAGGAGCTCATGAGTTTCCAGGCTGAAAAGTCCTGTTGAAGGCCTGGGCCAGCATATTTCTGTTTTATTTATTTATAATAGTTTTTAGTTTTTAGAAGAGTTTTAGGTTCACAGCAAAACTGAGTGGAAGGTACAGAGATTTCCCATTGCACCCTCTGCCCCACACAGGAATAGCCTCCCCTCCCCCATTATCAACATCCCCCATTAGAGTGCTATATTTGTTGCAATTCACAAATATACATTGACACAGCATTGTCACCCAAAGTCTACAGTAGACATTAGGGTTCATTGTTGGTGTTGTATAGTGTATAGGTTTGGGTAAATGTATAATGACATGTATACAACATCATAGTATCATACAGAGTAGTTTCACTGTCCTAATGATCCTCTGTCCCTGCCTATTCATCCTCCCCTTCCCCTTAACCCCTGGGAGCAACTGATTTTTTTTGCTGTCTCCATACCTTTTGTTTTTTTTTTCCAGGATATCATTTTTTTTTTAAACAAAAACAAAATGTAAAACAAAACAAAACAAACAAAAAACAGTATGTAACTGTTTCAGATTGATTCTTTCTCTTAGTAATATGCCTTTAATTTTTCTGCTTATCTCTTCACGCTTGAGAGCCCATTTCTTTTTAGCACTGAGTAGTATTTCATTGGGTGTATCACAGTTTATTTGTTCACTCATCTACAGAAGGGTATCTTGGTTGCTTCCAAGTTTTGGCAATGTTGAATAAAGCTGCTAAAACATCCACATGCAGGTTTTGTGAGTATATACATTTTGAACCTATTTCAGTAAATATCAAGAAGCACAATTGCTGGATCATATGGTAAGAGTACATTTAGCTTTGTAAGAAGCTACCAAACTGTTTTCCAAAATGGCTGTCCCATTTTTCATTCCCAACAGCAATGAATGAAAGTTTCTGTTGCTCCACACCCTTGTCAGCATTTGATGTTGTCGGTGTTCTGCATCTTGGCCATTCTCTTGTGTGTAGTGGCATCTCATTGTTTTAATTTGCATTTCCCTGATGACATATGATGTGGAGTGTATATTCATATACTTATTTGACACCTGTGTATATTCTTTTGTGAGGTATCTGTTAAGGTCTCTGTCGCATTATATATATATACACATATATATATATATTTTTTTATTATACTGTAAGTTCTGGGATACATGTGCAGATCTTGCAGGATTGTTACATAGGTATACACATGCCATGGTGGTTTGCTGACTCCATCCCCCCATCACCTACATTAGGTATGTCTCCTAATGTTATCCCTCCCCAATCCCCAATCTCCCCACACCTGCTATTCCTCCCCTAGCCCCGCAACCCGTCAACAGATCCCAGTGTGTGATGTTCCCCTCCCTGTGTCTGTGTGTTCTCATTGTTCAACACCCACTTATGAGTGAGAACATGGGGTGTTTGGTTTTCTGTTCTTGTGTCAGTTTGCTGAGAATGACGGTTTCCAGATTCATCCATGTCCCTGCAAAGGACACAAACTCATAGTTTTTTATGGCTGCATAGTATTCCATGGTGTATATGTGCCACATTTTCTTTATCCACTCTATTATTTATGGGCATTTGGGTCAGTTCCAGGTCTTTGCTATTGTAAGCAGTGCTGCAGTGAACATACATGTGCATGTGTCTTTATAACAGAATGATTTATAACCTTTGGGTATATACCCAGTAATAGGATTGCTGGGTCAAACGGTATTTCTATTTCTAGATCCTTGAGGAATTGCCACACTGTCTTCCATAATGGTTGAACTAATTTACACTCCCACCAACAGTGTAAAAGTGTTCCTATTTCTCCACATCCTCTCCAGCAACTGTTTGTTGGCTGCATAAATGTCTTCTTTTGAAAAGTGTCTGTTCGTATCCTTCCCCCACTTTTTGTTTGGGTTGTTTTTCTTGTAAATTTGTTTTAGTTCTTCATAGATACTGGATATAAACCCTTTGTCAGATGGGTAGATTGCAAAAATTTTTTCCCATTCTGTTGGTTGCCAGTTCACTCTAATGATTGTTTCTTTTGCTGTGCAGAAGCTCTTAAGTTTAATTAGATCCAATTTGTTTATTTTGGTTTTTGTTGCCATTGCTTTTGGTATTTTAGTCATGAAGTCCTTGCCTATGCTTATGTCCTGAATGATTTTGCCTATGTTTTCTTCTAGAGTTTTTATGGTGTTAGGTCTTATGTTTAAATCTTTAGTCCACCTGGAGTCAATTTTTGTATAAGGTGTCAGGAAGGGGTCCAGTTTCTGCTTTCTGCACATGGCTAGCCAGTTTTCCCAACACCATTTATTAAACAGAGAATCCTTTCCCCATTGCTTGTTGTTTTCCTGTTTGTCAAAGATCAGATGGTTGTAGATGTGTGGCATTACTTCTGGGGCCTCTGTTCTGTTCCATTTGTCTATATCTCTGTTTTGGTACCAGTACCATGCTGTTTTAGTTACTGTAGCCTTGTAGTATAGTTTGAAGTCAGGTAGCATGATGCCTCTGGCTTTGTTCTTTTTGCTTCGGATTGTCTTGGCTATGTGGCCTCTCTTTTGGTTCCATATGAAGTTTAAGGTGGTTTTTTCTAGTTCTGTGAAGAAGGTCAATGGTAGCTTGATGGGGATAGCATTGAATCTATAAATTACTTTGGGCACTATGGCCATTTTCATGATACTGATTCTTCCTAACCATGAGCATGGAATGTTTCTCCATCTGTTTGTGTCCTCTCTTATTTCCTTGAACAGTGGTTTGTAGTTCTCCTTGAAGAGGTCCTTTACATCCTTTGTTAGTTGTAGTCTTAGGTATTTTATTCTCTTGGTAGCAATTGTGAATGGGAGTTTGTTCTTGATTTGGCTTTCTTTAAGTCTGTTATTGGTGTATAGGAATGCTTGTGATTTTTGCACACTGATTTTGTATCCTGAGATTTTGCTGAAGTTGCTTATCATCATCTTAAGGAGATTTTGGGCTGAGACGATGGGGTCTTCTAAATATCCAATCATGTCGTCTGCAAATAGAGACAATGTGACTTCCTCCTTTCCTAATTGAATACCCTTTCTTTCTTTTTCTTGCCTGATTGCTCTGGCTAGAACTTCCACTACTATGTTTAATAGGAATGGTGACAGAGGGCACCCTTGTCTAGTGCTAGTTTTCAAAGGAAATGCTTCCAGTTTTTGCCCATTCAGTATGATATTGGCTGTGGGTTTGTCATAAATAGCTTTTATTATTTTGATATATGTTCCAATGATACCTAGTTTATTAAGAGTTTTTAGCATAAAGGGCTGTTGAATTTTGTTGAAGGTCTTCTATGCTTCTATTGAGATGATCATGTGGTTTTTGTCTTTGGTTCTTTTTATGTTATGGATGACATTTATAAATATGTGTATGTCCCATTTTTTAATTGGGTTGTTTCCCTAGTATTATTATTACTATTATTATTGTTTTCCCACCTTTTATTTTACATTAGAGAGTACATGTGCAGGGTTGTTACATGGCTAAATTACATATAAGGAGGTTTGGTGTACAGACTACCCTCCTCCCACTCTCCACTCTCAACTAGAACTAGTATCTGTTGCTCCCTTCTTGGTGTCTGTATGTACTCAATGTTTAGCTCTCAGTTATATGAGAGAACATGTAGTACTTGGTTTTCTGTTTCTGTATTAATTTTCCTAGAATAATGGCCTCTGGTTGCATTTATGTTGCTGCAAAGGACAAGATTTCATTCTTTTTTGTGGCTGCCTAGTATTCTACTGTGTATATGTACCACATTTTCTTTATCTAGTCATCTGCTGAGGGACACTTAGGTTAATTCCATGTCTTTGCTATTGTGAATAGTGCCATGATGAACACACATGTGCATGTATCTTCAGGGTAGAATGCTTTATATTCCTTTGGGTACCCCATAATGGAATTGATGGGTCAAATGGTGGTTCTGTTTTACATTCTTTGAGAAATCTCTAAAATGCTTTCCACAGTGTCTGAACTAGTTTCCATTCCCACCAGCAATGTATGTTCCCTTTTCTCCACAACGTCATTAGCATCTGTTAATTTTCAACTTTTTATAATAGCCATTCTGACTGGTGTGAGGTGGTATCTCATTGTGGTTTTGATTTGGATTTCCCTAATAGCTAGTAATGTTAAGCATTTTTTTTCATGTTTGCTGGCTGTGTGTACATCTTCTTTTGAGAAGTGTCTGCTCATGTCCTTTGTTTATTAAATGGGATTATTTTTGTTTATTAAGTTCCTTATAGATTCTGGATATTAGATCTTTTTCAGATGCATAGTTTGAAAATATTTTCTCCCATTCTGTAGGTTGCCTGTTTAATCTGTTGATAGTTTCTTTTGCTGGGAAGAAACTCTCTAGTTTAACTAGGTCTCCCTTGTCAATTTTTGTTTTTGTTGCAATTACTTTTAGAGTCTTTGTCATGAAATCTTTGGCAGGGCCTCATGTCCAGAATGGTATTTCCAGAAAAGCCCATTTTAAAAAAGACCTTAACAACAACAACAACAACAACAACAACAAATACGTGTGTGTGTGTGTGTGTGTATAATAATGAAATATCAAAACACTTGAAACACACACAAAAAAATCCTTTTCATTTCCCCAAGAAAGAGTGGGGAAAGGGCCACATTTAAAGCAACAGTTATAGAATGACAATAAGACTTTCAGTACCAACCCTAAATATTTGAAGACCATGGAGGGATACCCTATGCATTCTGAGGAGCTATTATTTTCAGGAGAGAATACTATATCCTCTGAACTGTCACTTACGTGAATTAGGTAGGAGTTAGGTTCTCCACAGAAATAGAACCAACAGGATGCATATATAAATATTTATGAGATTTAAGGAACTGGCTCACACAATTATGGAAGCCAGCAAGTCCAAAATCTGCAGGGTGGGCCTGTAGACTGGAAACCTAGGGAAGAGCTAATGCTGCAGTTCAAGTGTGAAAGCCATACACTGGCAGAATTTCCTTTTGCTAAGGGCAAGTCAGTCTTGTTCTATCCAGGCCTTGAACTGATTGGATGAGGCCTGCCCACACTATGGAGGGCAACCTGCTATCCTCAAAATTCGCCCACATAAATGTTAATCTCATACCAGAAATATTCAGAATAATTTTTGATACATATCTGGGCTCTGTGGCCCAGCCAAGTTGCCACATAGAATTAACCATCACAACGGTTAATATTTTTAAACTTTCAAGAAAGTTTAAAAATAAAAATAAATAATATAAATATTTTATATCATATTTATAAATTTATATTGTAGTTATAATACATTTATTATATTATAAATATATGGTATATAATGTATATTATATATACTTATAAATTTATTTTAACTATATTTTATTGTATATTATAGTTTATATATTATATTATATATAAATAAAACATATATATTTTATATTATATATTATATAAAATTTATTTTTGCCCAGGATCTAAGATGGCCAAATAGGAACAGCTCCGGAGTGCAGTTCCCAGAAAGAACAATGTAGAGGGTGAGTGTTCACCACATTTCCAAACAAGTTTTCACTGCCCACAGACTAGGAGATTCCCAGACCAAAAAGTGCCACAAGTTTCCAGCATGGCTGCTTCAGCCAGTGCCACGGGTTGGCACGCAGAACCTCACACAAATCTAGTGGCTATTTCAACTGGTGTTTGGAATGCCTGGGAGACAGAGCTGCCCATTCAACTGAAAGGGAGGGGGCTGAGACAGGGAGCCAGGTGATCTGGTTCGGCTGGTACCACACCCACAAAACAAGCAATCTGAAACGCTCTGGACTGAGAGTTTTGCAGCAAGCACAGCTGGACCTGGGATGGGTCAGCTCGGTGCAGGGAAGGGCGTCTGCCACTACTGAGGCAGTCCACCAGTACCGAGGCGGTTCTAACTGCCTCAAGGAAGTTTACACAGCAGCTGGTCAGAGCCTGAGGTAGCTCAGCAACGCCTCTGCTGGCAGACTGTGACCAGACTATATCTGTGCGGGACAGGGCATCCATGAAAAAAGGCAGTAGCGTATCAGGAACTTATAAATAAAGCCCAATCTTCCTAGGACAGAGCACCTGGGAAAAGAGGCGGTTATGAGTTCCGCTGCAGCAGACTTAAACGTACCTGCCCAGCAGCTCTGCACAGAACAGCAGAGCTCCGAGCACAGCACTTGAGCTCCTAAGGGACAGACTGTCTCCTCAAGCAGCTCCCCGACCCCCATATACCCAAAGAGACACCTCATAAAGGGGAGCTCAGGCTGACATCTGGCGGGTAGCCTTCTGGGACAAAGATAACAGAAGAAGAAACTGGTAGGCGGGTAGCCTTCTGGGACAAAGATAACAGAAGAAGAAACTGGCAGCAACCCTTACTGTTCTGCAGCTGCTGCAGGTGATTTCCCAGGCAAGCAGGGTCTGGAGTGGACCTCCAGCAGTCCTACAGCAGAGGGGACTGACTGTTAGAAGGAAAACTAAGAAACAGAAAGAAATAGCTTCAACATCAACAAAAAGGATGTTCACTCAGAGACCCCATCCGAAAGTCACCAACTACAAAGACCACAGGTTGATGAACCCCTGAAGATGGGAAGAAACCAGTGCAAAAAGGATGAAAACACCAAAAACCAGAACATCTCTCCTCCTCCAAGGGATCACAACTCCTCACCAGCTAGGGAACAAAGCTGGATGGATAATGAATCTGATGAATTGACAGAAACAGGCTTCAGAAGGTGGATAATAAACTTCTGAGAGCCAAAAGAACACATGCTAACCCAATGCAAAAAAACTAAGAACCTTGAGAAAAGGTTAGATGAAATGCTAAGTAGAATAAACAGCTTAGAAAAGAATATAAGTGACTTGATGGAGCTGAAGAACACAGCATGAGAACTTCAAGGAGCATACACAAGTTTCAAGCTTCAATCTTTCAAGCTGAAGAAAGGATATCAGAGATTGAAGATCAACTCAATGAAATAAAACAAGAAGGCAAGAGTAGAGAAAAAAGAGTGAAAAGAAATGAACAAAGCCTCCAGGAAATATGGGATAATGTGAAAAGACATAATTTACCTTTGATAGATGTACCTGAATGTGAAGGAGAGAATGAATCCAAGCTGGAAAACAGTCTTTAGGATATTATCCAGGAGAAATTCCCCAACCTAGCAAGCCAGGCCACCCTTCAAGTCCAGGAAATACAGAGAACACCACAAAGTTATTCCTCAAGAAGAGCAACCCCAAGGCACATAATCGTCAGATTCACCAGGGTTGAAATGAAGGAAAAAATGCTAAGGGCCACCAGAGAGAAAGGTCGGGTTACCCACAAACGGAAGCCCATCAGACTCACAGTGGATCTCTCAGCAGAAATCCTACAAGCCAGAAGAGAGAGGGGGCCAATATTCAGCATCCTTAAAGAAAAGGACTTTCAACCTAGAATTTCATGTCCAGCCAAACTAAGCTTCATAAATGAAGGAGGAATAAAATCCTTTATGGACAAGCAATTGCTGAGAGATTTCATCACCACCAGTCCTGCCTTACAAGAGCTCTTGAAAGAAGCACTAAACAAGGAAAGGAACAACCAGTACCAGCCACTCCAAAAATGTACCAAATGGTAGAGATCATTGACACAATGAAGAAAATGAGTCAACTAACTGGCAAATCATCCAGCTAGCAGCGAAATGGCAGGATCAAATTCACACATAACAATATTAACCTTAAATGTAAATGGGCTAAATGCCCCAATCAAAAGACACAGACTGGCAAATTGGATAAAAAGTCAAAACCCATTAGTATGCTGTATTCAGGAAACCCATCTCATGAGCAAGGACACAAATAGGCTAAAAATAAAGGGATGGAGGAAGATTTATCAAGCAAATGGAGAGCAAAAAAAAAAAAACAAAACAAAACAGGAGTTGGAATCCTAGTCTCTGATAAAATGGACTTTAAACCAACAAAGATCAAAAGAGACAAAAAAGGGCATTACATAATGGTAAAAGGATCAATGCAACAAGAAGAGCTAACAATCGTAAATATATATGCACCCAATACAGGATCACCCAGACACATAAAGCAAGTTCTTAACAACCTACAAAGAGACTTAGACTCCCAAACAATAATAGTGGGAGACTTTAACACTCCACTGTCAATATTAGACAGATCAACAAGATAGAAAATTAACAAGGACATCCAGGTCCTGAACTCAGATCTGGACCAAGCACACCTAACAGACATCTACAGAAATCTCCACCCCAAATCTACAGAATATACATTCTTCTCAGCACCACGTTGCACCTACTCTAAAATTGACCACATAATTGGAAGTAAATCACTCCTCAGCAAGTGCAAAAGAACAGAAATCATAACAAACAGTCTTTCAGACCACAAGGCAATCAAATTAGAACTCAGGATTAAGAAACTAACTCAGAACAGCACAACTTCATGGAAACTGAACAACTGGCTCCTGAATGTCAACTGGATAAACAACTGGATAAACAATGAAATGAAGGCAGAAATAAAGAAGTTCTTTGAAACCAATGAGAACAAAGACACAATATACCAGAATCTCTGGGACACATTTAAACCAGTGCCTAGAGGGAAATTTATAGCAATAAATGCCCACATGAGAATTGAGGAAAGATCTACAATTGACACCCTATCGTCAAAATTGAAAGAGCTAGAGGAGCAAGATAAAAAAACCTCCAAAGCTAGCAGAAGACAAGAAATAACTAAGATCAGAGCAGAACTGAAGGAGCGAGAGACATAAAAAGCCCTCCAAAAAATCAATAAATCCAGGAGCTGGTTTTTTGAAAAGATCAACAGAATAGACACTCTGCTAGCCAGACTAATAAAAAAGAAAAGGGAGAAGAATCAAATAGATGCAATAAAAAATGATAAAGGGGATATCACCACAGACTCCACAAACTATCGTCAGAGATTACTACAAACAACTCAATGCACATAAACTAGTAAACCTGGAAGAAATGGATAAATTCCTAGACATTTGCACCCTTCTAAGCCTAAACCAGGAAGAAGTTGAAACCTTGAACAGACCGATAACAAGGGCTGAAGTTGAGGCAACAATTAATAGCCTACCAACCAAAAAAAGTCCGGGTCCAGATGGGTTCATAGCCGAATTCTACCAGATGTATAAAGAGGAGCTGGTACCATTCCTTCTAAAACTATTCCAAACAATCCAAAAAGAGGGAATCCTTCCCAAATCATTTCATGAGACCAATATCATCCCGATACCAAAACCCGGCAAAGACTCAACAAAAAAAGAAAACCTCAGGCCAATATCCATGATGAACATAGATGCAAAAATCTTCAATAAAATACTGGCAAACCAATACAATAGCACATCAAAAAGCTTATCCATCACGATCAAGTAGGCTTCATCCCAGGAATGCAAGGCTGGTTCAACATACGCAAGTCTATAAATGTAATCCACCACATAAACAGAACCAAAGACAAAAACCACATGATTATCTCAATAGATGCAGAGAAGGCCTTTGACAAAATTCAACAGCCCTTTATGTGAAAAACTCTCAAACTGGGTATCAAAGGAACGTATCTCAAAATAATAAAAGCTATTTACAACAAACCTACAGCCAATATCATTTGAATGAGCAAAAACTGGAAGCATTCCCTTTGAAATCTGGCATTAGGCAAGGATGCCCTCTCTTACCACTCCTATTCAATATACTACTGGAATTTCTGGCTACAGTAATCAGGCAATAAAAAAAATAAAGGGTATTCAATTAGGAAAGGAGGAAGTCACATTGTCTCTACTTGCAGACGACATGATTGTATATTTACAATACCCCATCATCTCAGCCCAAAATCTCCTTAAGATGATAAGCAACTTCAGCAAAGTCTCAGGATACAAAATCAATGTGCAGAAATCATAAGCATTCCTATACGCCAATAACAGACAAACAGAACCAAATCATGAGCAAACTCCCACTCACAATTGCTACCAAGAGAATAAAATACCTAGGAATACAACTAACAAAGGATGTAAAGGACTTCTTCAAGGAGAATTACAAACCACTGTTCAAGGAAATAAGAGAGGACACAAACAGATGGAGAAACATTCCATGCTCATGGTTAGGAAGAATCAATATCGTGAAAATGGCCATAGTGCCCAAAGTAATTTATAGATTCAATGCTATCCCCCATCAAGCTACCAATGACGTTCTTCATAGAACTAGAAAAAACCACCTTAAACTTCATATGGAACCAAAAAAGAGACTGCATAGCCAAGACAATCCGGAGGCATCACGCTACCGGACTTCAAACTATACTACAATGTTACAGTAAACAAAACAGCATGGTACTGGTACCAAAACAGAGATATAGACAAATGGAACAGAACAGAGGCCCCAGAAGTAATGCCACACATCTACAACCATCTGATCTTTGACAAACAGGAAAACAACAAGCAATGGGGAAAGGATTCCTTGTTTAATAAATGGTGTTGGGAAAACTGGCTAGCCAAGTGCAGAAAGCAGAAACTGGACCCCTTTCTGACACCTTACACTAAAATTAACTCCAGATGGATTAAAGACTTAAACATAAGACCTAACACCATAAAAACTCTAGAAGAAAACCTAGGCAAAATCATTCAGGACATAGGCATAGGCAAGGACTTCATGACTAAAACACCAAAAGCATTGGCAACAAAAGCCAAAATAGACAAATGGGACCTAATTGAACTCCAGAGCTTCTGCACAGCAAAAGAAACAATCATTAGAGAGAAGCCGAAACCAACAGAATGGGAAAAAATTTTTGCAATCTACCCATCTGACAAAGGGCTAATATCCAGAATCTACAAAGAACTAAAACAGATTTACAAGAAAACAAACAAACAAACAAACCCATCCAAAAGTGGGCAAAGGATATGAACAGACACTTTTCAAAAGAAGACATACATGAGGCCAACAAACATATGAAAAAATGCTCATCACTGGTTATTAGAGAAATGCAAATCAAAACCACATTGAGATGCCATCTCATGCCAGTTAGAATGGTGATCACTAAAAAATCTGGAGACAATAGACGCTGGAGAGGATGTGGAGAAAAAGGAACACTTTTACACTGTTGGTGGGAGTGTAAATTAGTTCGACCATTGTGGAAGACAGTCTGGTGATTCCTCAATGACCTAGAAATAGAAATTCCATTTGACCTAGCAATCCCATTAGTGGGTATATACCCAAAGGATTATAAATCATTCTATTATAAAGACACATGCACATGTATGTTCAGTGTGGCACTGTTTACAATAGCAAGGACCTGGAACCAACCCAAATGCCCATCGATGATAGACTCGACAAGGAAAATGTGGCACATATACACCATGGAATACTATGCAGCCATAAAAAACAATGAGTTCACGTCCTTTGTAGGGACATGGATGAAGCTGGAAACCATCATTCTCAGCAAACTGACACAAGAACAGAAAATCAAACACCACATGTTCTCACTCATAGGCAGGTGTTGAACCATGAGAACACATGGACACAGGGAGGGGAGCATCACACACTGGGTTTTGTTGGGGGAGGCCAGGGGAGGCACAGTGGGGGGATGGGGAGGTTGGGGAGGGATAACATGGGGAGAAATGCCAGATATAGGTGATGGGGGGAGGGAAGCGACAAACCACATTGCCATGTATGTACCTATGCAACAATCCTGCATGATCTGCACATGTACCCCAGAACCTAAAGTACAATTAAAAAAAAAAAACTGCAAAAAAAAAGAGAGAGAGAGAGAGAGAGAAATGCAAATCAAAACCACACTGAGATACCACTTCATGCCAGTAAGAAAGGTGATGATTAAAAAAAATCAGGAAACAACAGATGCTGGAGAGGATGTGAAGAAATAGGAATGCTTTTACACTGTGAATGCTTTTACAGTGTGAATTAATTCAACCATTGTGGAAGACAGTGTGGCGATTCCTCAAGGATCTAGAAACAGAAATGCCATTTGACCCAGCAATCCCATTACTGGGTATATACCCAAAGGATTATAAATCATTCTATTATAAAGACACACACAAATATATGTTTATTGTGGCACTGTTCACAATAGCAAAGACTTGGAACCAACCCAAATGTCCATCATTGATAGACTGGATAAAGAAAATGGGGAACATATACACCATGGAATACTATGCAGCCATAAAAAAGGATGAGTTCATGTCCTTTGCAGGGACATGGATGAAGCTGGAAACCATCATTCTCAGCAAACTGACACAAGAACAGAAAACCAAATACCACATGTTCTCAGAAAACCAGACACTATAA
>CAUYLG010005588.1:0-23569 GCA_963573385.1 Cacajao melanocephalus | reverse complement strand
CCTATTTTAAAAGTGACCACATAATTGGAAGTAAATCACTCCTCAGCAATTGCATAGCATTTCACAGGTTTAAATAAAATACTGGTTGGCTGCTTGTTTGTTATTTTCATCCCTTATTCCTTCCTGTCTCCATTGTTAAGTACAATTATTGGCATAAAAGAGGATTTTAATACCCATTTTTAGACTGCACTCTAGTCTGGGCAATAGAACAAGAATCCCGTTCTCTCTCCCTCTTTCTCTTCCTCTTTCTTTCTCTCTTACATTCTTTTTTTTCTTTCTTTCACTCTTTCTTTCTTCTTTTCTCTCTTTTTCTTTCTTTCTAAAAAATAAATAAATAAATAAAAAGAAAAAACGGAGTCGTCAGCCTTGCAATGTAACAAACTGAGTTCTGCCAGCAACTATGTGAGCTTGGAAGACTAAGCTTGAATGTAGAATATTCTACAGATAATTGACTTTTTAAAAAAATGTTAGTTGGATAGAAAGAGATGGAGACAGAAACTGAGCTTTATATAAGTTAATATGGAGTTAAGATACAAAGAGATATAACAACTAAATTGAAAGTGTGAATCTTGTTGGAATCCTCACGGTCATGTTACAATTTTTGAGACATTTCAGCAAGTTTGATTATGGGCTGGATATTAGGTGATATCTATGGATGAGTATTTATTTTTTTGATGCAATAATGACAATGATTTTGTAGAAATGCTCTTCGTTTTTAGTGATGCACATTGAAATATGTATGGTCATAATAACATAATCTTTGGAGTTTACTTTTGAATTGTTCATGAAAGAAAACAGCATAAATGTTGTCTGTGTACCTGGGAAGCTGTACATGATAAATAAAGAGTAAAATGAGTAAATAAATAATTGAGAGTAAATGTAGATTGTAGACCAAAATATATAGTATAATACCTTTTCATTAATATGTATTGATAGCTAGATATGTATATATGTATATATGCCTACATCTAAATAGATACAGGCACGTACATAGATAATATATAGACAGTTAAGAATAATGATGTTAATAAATTGTAGGTAAACTACTGCAACAAATATATAAATAATGGTTAGCCATGAGGATATTTTTTTGAAGGGATGATACTTTAAATTATGTCCTTGTTAAATTGTTTAAAGTCATATCAGGAATATATTTCAAAAATAATTTTACAATATCAGTCTGCTACAATAAAAAATTTAGAACTAATAGGGGAAGGAGTCTGTCTTGCAGATAGAAAAAGAGAAAATATGTACAGAGAAAAAAATGAGAACAAGACACTGAGTGGTACAAAAGAAATGAGGGATGTTCTTTATATTTTAGACACATATAGTAATGAAGGGTAGGAGATAAAGTCACCAAAGTTGGAATAAAAAATTAGGTAAAGCATCTTTAAAAAATTGGAATGCTGAACTCACATTAATTTTTTTAGTCTGAAGAAACATATTTCTGAGGAAAATGAGACACTGAGAATGAAAAGGAAAGCAATATTTCAGAGTAGGCAAGAAATTAAGAGATCAAAGACCACAAAGAAAAAGGCCAATATGAGAGGAGAATAGAAGACTTTTCTTTCCCCCTCTGAGACAAGGAGCAGAAAGAACAGTTTGATAAGTAAAAGAGGAGACTCAAATTGAAAATTACCCAATAGTACCATAGATACTTTCGTTTGCTTGTTTGGATACACAGAGAAATTGACCTTCTGGTCTTGAAGCTTAAAACTTATATTTGTTTTATCTCTATTCCTTTCTCAGTAAAGGACCCACAGGTCTCTCAAAAAAATTGGCAAACAACTGAAACTCACCAGATTACTATATCCAGACAATGAGATACCAGACCTTTCATTCATCATAATTGCTTCCTGACCCCTTTCTAATTTCTGTTTTCCTAACCAACCACCTCCTTCTTTTTGACCAACTCCTGTTCCTTATGCCTATGTAGTTCCTTTTTTCCCACAGAGTTACATTTCTTCCCTGCTATATAAACTCCTAATTTTAGTTATATGAGAGATGGAATTAAGACTGATCTCCCATCTACTCAGCTGCAGCATCTTATTAAAGCCTTCTTCCCTGGAAATACCCATCATCTCAGTGATTGGCTTTCTGTGCAGCAAGCAGCAGGATCTAGATCAAACCCCTGATGTTTTGGTAACAAAATCAAAGAACCTCCAATTTTTTAAAAAGACAATGCTTTTGTAGACACTTTCACCTCTCCTTTCGCTACTCATTGATCCTCGTCACATTTGCTAATTTCAGAACCCTCAGGATCCTTAGATGTCCCTTTAAGTCGGTGAGTCTATACATTTCTCATGGTTACTCCAATTACAAAAATGCTAACTAAGGCTCTCACAACTTTAACAGAATTCCCAGGTTTGCAAAATAAATAAATGCTGAATCAGGATTAGAATCTCAGTTTAACTCAGTAGGAGGGGGCTACTCTTCCCCTGAATTATGGCTTTTTGTAGCTGTTGAAACAAATATCATATGTTGTAAGTTAATGTATCGATATCTATGTGGATAAATATTTCTAGTAACTTGTCAAGACATTTTGTGTCTCTACTAACCCAGTTCAATAAATTTTGTAAATCAAATTAAAAATATAAAAGGAGTCCAGATAAGCCCATATTTAGACTCAGACCTAACTTAAAGGTATGTCACTCTCTCATAGCCTATAGTCCTTCAGTCACCAATCCTGCAAAGTCTTACTTTACATCACCTTTCTTCCCACCCACTAGCAATACTTAAATTCAGACCTATATTTATTATTTGAACAATTTCGATAGCTTCAAATTAACATCTCTGCCTCTAGTCTTCTCCCTTACATTATCTTCCCCACATTATTTTCAAAACTATCTTAGTAAGACACTAATCAGAAATAATCTCCATGAGTACAGGGTTTTATCTGTTTTTTGTCTTTACTGATTCCATACCACTTGATATAAAGCATGTACTCAATAAATTGGGCACAATACTCAAATACATAAAACTGAATGAATCATTTTGGTTTTATAGTTGTTGTCGCTCAAATCTTTCAAATTATTCCTAGCTAATCTCTAAGCCCCAGCCCTAGCAGAGAAGACACTTTGTGATGTGTTCCTACCTCTTGCATTCTTCCTGAGTGTGGTTACAGCTCCCTTGCTTCCTCTACTTTGGTTTAGGTAATATAAGACATAGAAGTATTTGTAATTTCACCATCATATCATGTTTCTCATTTCCTCCTTTTTGTGTAGAAAATGCCACACTGGCTTCTAAATTGGTTGCCTATGAGGATAATACTAACCCATCCTTCAAAGCCAGGGATTCAAATTTTTGTAAAGCTTTATCTCATCTTCTACAAGCTCAGAAGTCTCACATCTTTAAGGTATGTATTAGTTTATTACGGCCCACGCAAAATTTTATTGCATTTATACATGTATACCTCTTTAAGTACCTTGATTACAGAAGCCATGTTTTTTTGTTTGTTTATTTGTTTGTTTTTTACCTGTAGCATCTAATATAGTGCTTGATATAGATATAGAGGTGCACTTGTGAGATGCTTTGTGAGAATTCTACAACTTTTACTTAGGTGACTGTCACTCTTCTGATTACTAAGTCTGTGACACTGGAGAAGTTTCTTAAACACTCTGTGACTCAGCCTGTCAAACGATATCCTCAGGGCATTAATAGTGCTGAATCTATAGAGTTCTTGAAGATTAAAAGACAGTGCTTAGCACTTGACATGTGTCACAGGATCCTTGGGGTGTCGCTTTTCTATCCCGAAACCTCTGTGGTCTGTGGTGCCTTTGCCTGAGGTTTGCTGGGGCTCACCGCAGTCGGTCCACTCACTCGTCCAGGCAGGCTGCACTAGAGGTTTGTGCTACTGGCCTAGATCACATGCCTGCCAAGGGCAAGCCAGGTGCACAGCGATAAGGGGTGTGTGAGCAAGTAAATGTGGGGTCCTGCCACTGCGTACAGTCAGACACTCTGGTTGTGGCACAGAGGGCAGCTCTAGGTGCCAGCATGGGCACCACCAGCTGCTTGTGAGGCTGTGGCTGGAACAGATATACCACAAACAGCTTCCATGACTGGCACCAGGGAACACGGTGGAGCCTGGAATCTTAGACGCCAGGAACTGCAGAGCCCCAAAGAGGGTGTCGCAGCCCTGCTTCAAAGGGAGGAACTCCTAGGACTGGGCTTCCCAAAGGGTAATAATGCTTCTCTCCTTCTCTGTTTTGTCCCTGTTGCCTGCAACGTGGCAAGCAAGGGGGGTGTTTCAGCCCTGTTTGTGTTATGTCTGTTTCAGTCCCACCACTTGGCGGGTCTCAAGTTCTCATCCTGCCTCCATGAAGTGTGACGTATGTGGACAAGTGAAGGTGCAAGAGGTGCTTTCCTCAGCGACAGAACAGCTCAGAGGAGACCCACAATGGGTAGCTCCTCTCCACAGGCAGGTAGTCCAGTCTTCTATGCGCGTCTGGCTGAGTCTGGGGTGTTTTTATGAGATTCAGAGGGGAGGAAGTGTGTGCTGATTGGTCCATGGGTCGCCACGGGCACCGGAAAAGCACAAGTTCTCACGCTGGTCTGCGGAATGGAGAGCCCAGCACCAGGGCTTCAGGCCTCCCTGGCTTGAAGGTGGGGCTTCAGGGGGACCTGCGCCTCTCTGACCAGGAGCCTGTCTGCCTCCAGCTGCCATTAACCTGCTGTCCACGGTGCTCTTAGCACTCAAGCTGTTTGTGCTGAGGGGTGCCTGCAAGCCTGTGCCAAATCACCCTTAGTACCCCCCTTGGCATCCCTCTGATGCTCGCTAGTGCCAAAAGTCTGAAGGGGCCTGAGGCTGTAGGGGGCGGGGGTGTCAGTGCTGCCCTGAGTGCGCACACCCAGCCAGGTCGTGAAAGTGCCTGCGCTCAGCCACAACTTTGCTCTGAAATTAGAGTGGGTGCCAGAGCGGAGAGAGGCCGAGCAGTGGGAGCAGGCACTTTTGAACCTGCAAGAAGTGGGGGGCTTCCTGGGCCCCCAGGAGTGCAGGAAGGCCAAGGTCCGCAGTCGCAAATGGGTGGCTGCAGCAGTCACCGCGATGGTGGGGCTTCCGCCCGCCAACGTGGAAGGGGTTGGGCTTCCGCCTCTTCCCAGCTCCCTCCCGCGGCCCCAGCCCCCGCCAGGCCTCTCCCGCTGCAGCTGGCACCATGGCCGCCACCTCCAGATGGGTCGTCGCTGCCATTACATGGACTAAGAACATGAAAATGCTGCAAATTATTGTTTTTTGAGAAAATCACCCACCTACTCTGAAGGTTTGTTTTCTTGTTTGTAAATTAAAGATAATAATGCCACTTTCAGAAAAGTAAGAATTAAATAAGAAAAGTATTTCGAAATAATCATATAAACAAATGTTATTTGTAAATGAAATAAACGAGACAAAATATGTAAATGAAGATATTATTAAGATGATGGTCATAAATTTAATGATGTCACAAAGTTCAGAAGGCTATGGAACTGGAATATCCAGGGAAGTTGACTTACTTTAAAGAGTCATAATGAAGGACTGGGAAAGAATTCAGTGATAAAATTAGAGATGTAAGGCCTTCTTTATGAGGATTTGGGCAGAAGACACTTAGTGTCTTTTAGTGTACATGATAGCTTTCCCCACATATTGAAATGACTAAGTAGAAGAGATTGAATTTGTTGATGAGAGATACTGAAGTTTTTGAGGACCCTCCAAATAAAACTTTAGAACTACAGACTTGAATTGTAGGAAAGTCCATTTTAGTTCAACATAAGGAAGTATTTTCTAAAAATTGGATTTATGCAAAAAAGAAATCCATTTCTTCACATAGACCTGAGTTTAAAACACCTGCTCAATCTACAGAACGGGAGAAAATGTTTGCAAACTACCTCTCTGACAAGGAATTAACAACCAGTAAATAGAAGGAACTCAATCAACTCTACAGAAGAGAAATCTAATAATCTGATTTAAAAATGGGCAAAAGATTTGAATAGACATTTCTCAAAAGAAGACATACACATGATAAACAGGCATGTGAAAAGATGCTAAACATCATTGATTATCAGAGAAATTCAAATCAAAACTTCAATGAGATATTGTCTCACCATAGTTAAAATGGCTTTTATGCAAAAGATAAGCAATAACAAATGCTGGACGGGATGTGGAGGAAAGGGAAGCCTCTTACACTGTTGGTAAGGACGTACACTAGCACAATCACTATAGAGAAGTGTGGAGGTTCCTCAAAAATCTAAAAGTAGAGCTACCATATGATCCAGCAATCCCACTTCCGGGTATATTCCCAAAAGAAAGGAAATCAGTATATCGAAGAGATATCTGCACTCCCATGATAGTTGCAGCACTGTTCACAAAAGTCCAGATTTGGAAGCAACTTAAGTACCTGTGTCATTCATAGATGCCATATTCATTCATAGATGAATGAACAAAGAAAATGTGGTACTTATACAGAATGGAGTACTATTTGGCCATAAAAAAGAATGAGATCCTGTCATTTGCAACAACATAGATGGAACTGAAGGTCATTGCATAAAGTGAAATAAGCCAGGTAAAGAAAGACAAACATTGCATGTTCCCATTTATTTGTGAGATGTAAAAATCAAAATAATTAAACACATGGAGATTGAGAATAGAAGGATGGTTACCGTTTGGGGGGAGGTTGGGATGGTTAATGGTTACAAAACATAGTCTAAAGAATAAATAACACAAGTATTTGATAGCACAATGGGATGACTATAGTCAAAATAATTTAATTGTATATTTTTAAATAACTAAAATAGTATAATTGAATTGTTTATTACACAAAGGTTAAATGCTTGAGGGAATGGATGCCCCATTTTCCATGAGATGATTATTTCACATTGCATACCCATATCAAAATATTTCATGTACCCCACAAATATATTGCCTACTACGTACACAAAATTCTACAAATGAAAAAATACATATCAATTTTAAAAGTACAAGCTGATAACTACTAGATAACTACTTACATTTTCCCCTCTTCGCTTCCCATTGTATATATGATAAGCAGCATGCCTAATTTTACTGGAGAAAAAAAAATGAGCCCATACCAATTTTAAAACATCTAGCTTTGAAGTTTCTTGAAACATGAGTTTATTTTTTTTCTCCTCTTTCAGGAGCAATGCCCATCAAAAGAAGCCCCCTTTTTTTTTCAAGCTTTTAAATGAGTATTGTAACTATTATTTTCATGAGTGATTAATCCCTAGCAAAAGAAAATTAAGAGAATGCAAATAAGTCTATGGAATTGAAGCAAAATGTTGCTTGGTGAAGCAGCAGATGTTGAATATTTCACAGTATTCCCAATTCCAGTTGTGGGGTTGTGCCAGGTCTCTGATAACTGAAGCATATTTTTTCAAGCCCCAATGGAACATTTGATAAATGTTCAAGTGGCAGGCAAGCATCATTATTATGGTGTCTGGCAGGTATAGGTATTCAGAAGGGGATTGGCATTAAAATATTTTGTATGTATCTGCTAATTACATTTCTCACTTCCAAGCAGCAGCACTGTCATCCTTGTAGCATTTGTCATCCTTGCAGCAGGAAACATGGGTACAATGAAGGATAAAATATTGTCTTCATGATCACAGGGAGCTGTACTGGAATTCTGTGAAAAGTATGATAAGAAAATCTATCCTTTTCTTTTGAAGTATAATTAGGAAAAAGCAAAATGAGTCAGTCAAAAAAGTCTAATAAAGGAAGCAGTTTCCAAATGTGTGTGTGTTTGTGTATGTTTGCATATGTGTGCACCATAATCTGTGCTTTTTATTGGTCCTCGATATTTTATACATTTTATTCATTATTTAAGTTAATAAAAAAGACTTACTTTAAATAAATTATATACTTTACAAAATATTTGCACCTGTATCATTTTATTTAATCTTAAAACAGCTGTAAGTTTAATTCTATGAGATTGGAACCCACAAAGCTTAAAACACATGCCGAGAGACCAAGAGCTACAAAGAGTAAAACCAAAATTTCAGTTACAACTTCAGGTTCTGAAGTCCAAGACATTCTTTGTCTAATCACATTGCATCTGTGGGCTTGTTACTCAAACTTGAAATTAAAATAAATAAATAGAAAACATTAAAGGGGAAATAGAGCAATATAAAGCTTTGTGAAATGTAATTGGATTTGCCCTATGCACATCATCAATAGTCAATTTGTTTTATTAGTTCTGAAATGTGCTCTGCAATCAGTTTTATGGACCACTCTATTGACTTTTAGATACAACAACAAAGCCAAATGTCCAAACAGCTATCAGCAACATAACTTCAGATTTTTGTTCATTTTCCCTTAAACACTTTCTTCTTTTTTGCCTCAGCTAGTAAGAAAGGAGAAATTAAAAATTACAAAGTTGCATTTATAGTTAATTCTTAAACTATACAGCATTTAAAATGCATACTACTCAAAATTTTGACTACCAAAAATTAATTACTTTGCATAATATGATTTGGATCATATTTACAAAAATTATTATGTGTTTAAATAATAAAGGCAATTTTAAAAGGCCATAATTTCATTTTTAAAAAGAAGGTATTTGATAGATTTACAGTTTGGGGATATTTTTGAAAACTTAATTGTGTAAAATAAAAAATTTTTTTTCTATCAACTCTTTGGTATTTATCATTGTTAGAATATAAATTTGACTGCAACTCTATACCCACGGAGATCCACTTTATTTACTCTGTCTGTGTTAAGCTCGTTTAAAGGTAAAAATAATGCCTTTTAAAGTTCGGTTAAAAAAAAAAAACCTAAGCATACTGGAAATATTACATTTTTCATATTTTTATTACTTTGTTATTTGTACACACATGTTAAATACAATGGGTTTGCAAAATTAGACCATTATTCCACAAGAAAAAAATCAGACTTCTCTTTTTTTTCCTCCAAAATTTAACAGTGTTCATTCAGTCACCAGCTCAAAAATTGTTCGATAGCTACGTATTGCAGATGACATAAATTCCAATGTTCTTTACCTATCATATAAGGCCTCACGCTGTTTGACCTAGCTCTGTTGTTTCAAATGTACCTCCTTCCATTTACCCCGATGTAATTTTCAGCCCTTCTAAGATAAAATATAACCATCTGAATGTTTCATATATTTTATGGTTTTGTACCATGGCAAATGTTTTTCCTTTTTCAGTTAAACCTTCCCCATTTTGCATACAACTAGCAAACTATTGCTTAGTGTTACAGAAGCTGAGTGATTCTCAATGCCCATATGCCTTTTTCCCCCATAGTTCTAAAATTAGTCACTGGCACATGGCTCCCTACAAAATATTGCATTTCTCCACGTCCCGTGAAGGTAAGTGTAGTCTTTCGGTTCAATCCTAGCCAGGAGAATATATGAAGTTGTTCTGTGGGATCCTTCTGAACCTCTCCTTCAGTGGGAGTGGCATGTAGTTTCTGTCCCTTTATTTCATGATTGACTCCATCCTGGTTTCTGAGATGGGGAGACTAAGTGTCACACTAGGACCCAGCTTTAGACGATGGATTCAGAAAGGACCAAGGTCATCAGGTATTTGTGGTACAGAGCCTCAGAACAGCCCTGATCACTTACTTTCAAAAATAATTTAACAAAAAATAAAATGTTCTGGTAGCATTTAGGTCAATGGGTGCAGAACTTAATCCTAACCATCTATCATATTTCAAGATCAGGCTCAATTTCAACACTATGAGAATTAATAATATTGGATTAAGCTACGTACAGCTGCATACTCCATAAGTCAAAAAACCATCAAATATTTGCAGTTTCATGTGTTTTAATTTAATGCTGCTAAAGGAAATATTATTTACTGTATCTTGTAAAATCCCACAAAACCTTATAGGGCTCTCATATATGATATTATAATTATTTCTTTACATTACTATCTCTGAAACAATACTGGATGTTTTCAAAGAAAACATAAGACTTCTTAATCTCAAACTGTCGAATTAGATCTAATTCCTGATTATTAATAGGCATATGTACATTTTATGGAAAGGATAGTGTATTAATTAAATATGTTTATGTTATACTTACATCACTTTTAAAATTATTATGCTTTGAGATAGATTTCTATATGTTTTCACAGCTTATTAATTTCCCAAATATATCATTAATGATTAATTGCTTACACTCTAGTGGCTATGGTTTCAGAAAAAGATGAGTGACGCTATCTTCTGTGGTTCATTTTCTTAGTTACTTAAGGACATAAAAATCAAATCTATATGAATTAATTCCATCTCAACCAGTGGATCAAGGATTTATTTCTAAAAATATCAAGTTTTTGGCAAAAGAATTTATTTGCCAGTAAGATCTGGAGTAAGGGAGTTTCCAAGTTTCTCCATAGGAGCAAAATTTCATTTACTACACATAATTAATGGTATCTAGAACATTGGAGCTTAATTCTTTCCTGAAACAGCTCTTAGCATATTAAGCTGCAGAGAAATAGTAGACATGAGTTTCATAATGAACACAAGATCATTTTATGATGCCCATTGCATAATTTGAAATTAAGCTGCAAGTGACATTCTGCTTTTGGATGTCTTCCTTTCATTATGAATATATACCCAGTAGTGACACTGCTAGATTATATGGTAGGGGGGAACCTCCATACTATTTTTCATAATGGTTGTACTAATTACATTCCCACCAAATGTGCCAAGGATTGCTTTTCTTCACAACCTCACCAACACTTATCTTTTTTATCAGTAATATTCATTCTAACTGATATGAAGTAACATCTCATTTTGGTTTTCATTTGTATTTTCCTGATATTTGATATTAAGCATACTTTTTTCTATATCTGTTGCCTTTTTTGTGTGTTCTTTTAAGAAATGTCTATTCAGATTCTCTGTTCATTTTTAAATTAGTTTGTTTTCTTACTATTGAGTTGGTTGAGTTCCTTATATATTTTGGATATTAATTCCTCATCAAATATATGGTGTGTAAATATATTCTCCTATTCTTGTTTCTTCACTCTTGATTATTCCTTTGCTGGGCAAAGCTTTTTGGTTTGATGAATTTCATTTACCTATTTTAATTTTTGTTGCCTGTGCTTTTGGTTCCTAATAAAAAAACTTTTCCTCAAAGTAATGTCATGGTGATTTTATTCTATGTTTCCTTACAGTAGGATTACTATTTCAAGTAATGTATTTGTCTTTAATCTTGTTTAGTTGATTTTTATACACAGTGTATGGTGACAATCTAATTTCATTCCTCTGCATGGGAACATCCAGTTTTCCAGCACCATTATTTTATAGACCGTTCTTTCTCCACTGTGTGTTATTGGCACCTATATCAAATATTAATTGAATATAAATGCATAGATTTATTTTTGGGTTTTCTATTTCATTCCATTGTCTATGTGCCTTTTTAAAAAATGCCAGTGCCATGTTGTTTTGAATTCTATAGCTTAGTAGTAGATACTGAAATCAGGTAACATAGTGCCTCTGATTTTGTTATTTTTTGGTCAAGACTGCTTTGAGCATTGGAGTCATATCTGTGAAAAATGTCGTTGGAATTCTGATACAAATTGCCTTGACTCCATAGATATCTATGGGGAGTATGGACATTTAAAAAATATAAATTATTCTAATCCATGAACAATGGAAATCTTTCCTTTTGTGTCTTCAGCAATTCCTTTCATCAATGTTCTATAGTTTTCAATGGGGTTGTATTATTTGTTGTCCCTAACACTATTTTGTGAGAGTGCTGTTTCATCAGAATTTTGTTAACAGTGTTTATTGTCAAACTGTTGATTTTTACCCTGGAAGAAAGAAACTGAATCAAGATGTAGTTTTTATTTTTAGTTTTATGAGTAGTTGGAAGATTGAAAATATTTTCACACATTTAAGAGCCATTTCACTGTTGGTGGAAATGTAAATTAGTTCAGCCACTGTGGAAAGCAGTTTGGAGGCTTCTCAAAGAGCTTAAAACAGAACTACCATTCTATCCAGGAATCTACTGAGTATATATCCAAAAGAAAATAAATTTTTCTGTCAAAAAGACACATGCACTTGTAAGTTAATCTCAGCAAAATTCACAATAGAAAAAAACATTGAATCAACCTAGTTGCCCGTAAACTGAGGATTGGCTAAAGAAAATGTGGTGCATATACACCTTATATGCTGTCCTTTGCAGCAACATGGATGGAGATGGAGGCTTCTATCCTAAACAAATTAATGCAGGAACAGAAAATCAAAACCCAGAGGTTCTCACTTATAAGTGGGAGCTGAACTTTAGTACTTATGGACAGAAAAATGGCAACAACGGGCACTGGGGACTATTAGAGTAGGGCAAAGGTTGAAAACCTACCTGTTGGGTACTATGCTTGCTACCTGGAGAAGGGGATAATTTGTACCCCAAACATCTAGGCTGTTATTAATTTTACTTTTTTGTGTGCATGTATTCAAATTGGTCTATTCTTTCCCTGTTACTTTTGGATTTGAAATGTATTTAAGGTTTCCACAGTACTACACTTAAGAGAAATTCACCTGAGTTTTCCTGTAAAAATTTATCCTTATTTAATTCATTTCAGTTTGTAGCATGAAGGAGAGCTTAACATTACATTCCTCATTATAGCATTTTTCAGTACGTCCTAAAACCACTTATTAAAAAGTGCATCTTTTCCTAATTAATTTTAGAATCTGCCTTATTATAATCAATAAATCTATCTCACTGGATATATTTCTGACTATTCAATTTCATTGTTCAGACTTTTTATCCATAAGCCAATATGAAGCAGTTTTAGTTTTAAGAGATTTATACTATGTTTTAATAACTGATTAGGCTAGTTCCCCTTTTTCCTCCTCCTAAAGTTTCCAGGGACAATTTTGTTTGTTCTGTAAAATAAACATTAAAATCAACTTGACCAGCTCAAGAAGAAAATTTAATATTGCTTTAGCTGGGATTGTGTTAAATTAAAATATTACTTAAGAAGAATAAGTAGCTTGATCATGTTAAGCCTTCCTATTCTAGAATATAAAATTGCCTCTGTCTTCAAGGTGATTTTCTAGCTTTTAGAATGATTCTATTATTTTTCCCATGTCAGTAAGGTAGTCAGTCTCCAAGATGTCCCCCAATTATATGTATGTGTGCATACATTTCCTATTTTGAGAGTTGAATCTCCTTTATTCATTTTTTGGAAGATATTTTGGAACATATAATTTGTAATAAAAATAATTCCTTTTTTTAATAAATTACTAATTTCTAGTTTTATTTTTCTTAACTTCTTCCATGTTCTTCCTTTTGATTTCCTTAATTTTTCTTTTCACATATTTTCAAGTTGGATGTCTAATGAATATATTTAATGGTATAAACTTTATAATAAAAAATATTTCCATTTTAACTAATAGATTTTGCTACTACATGCATGCATTACTATTTTTTTAACTTTAATTTTCATATTTCTCTTGGTTTCAAGAGTTATTAGGACAATATATTTCAATTTCTAGGTAGAAAGACTTTTTGGTGGTCTTTAGTAATTTCTAATTTATTTTTTACCTGGTTAGAAAATATTATTTTTATTATATTTTCTGAAAAGTATTCAAGTTTACTTTGTAACATAATTTATAGTAACTTTACAAATGTTTCTTTAATACTTAAAAAGCATGTTCAGAATATTACGTAAATCAATTAGGCTCATTTTATTATTTATGTGCTTTAAATCTATAGTGTGTTTTTTATTTTATTTCATTTTAGAGATGGAGTCTCACTTTGTCACCCAGGCTGGAGTGCAATGGTGCAACCTCGACTCACTGCAACTTCTGCCACCCAGGTTCCAGTGACTCTCCCACCTCAGCCTCCCAAGCAGCTGGGATTACAGGCACCAGGCATCATGCCAGGCTAATTTTTATGTATTTTTTTAGTTGATACGGGGTTTCACCAAGTTGGCCAGGGTGGTCTTGAACTTCTGACCTCAGGTGATCTGCCTGCCATGACCTCCCAAAGTGTTGGGATTATATACACGAGTCACCACGCTTGACTGTGTTTCTTTGTTTTAAATGAAGACTGAAAAATTAAAATATCCAACTGTAATGTTTTTATTTATTTCTCCTTTCATGAATTTATTTTCCATCCATGAAACTTATTGCTCTGCTATTTTGTGCCTAGATATTTATAACTTGCACCATTTTTTGGAATTTATCATCTTTAACGTTGTGATGGTTTTTTTGTCATTGTTGTTCCTTTTCATACTTTTTGATCTGAGTTCTGGTCTGTCCTTTTATTTGTATTGCCTACTATATCTTTATTTTTCTAAAGAAAGCTTTCTGAACCTTTACCCTAAACCCAAGCATGCCTCTTGTATTCTTAAATATTACATCATGTTAGATTATGCTTTTTAAAGCATGTTTTTTCCTCTTAACATATTAGTTAATCCCATTTATTTTATTGGCATAATTAAAGATTATTTCATCAATATTTTGTTACCTCTATACATGTATAAATATGCATATATACAGACATGTATATATCTTTCTGTGTACTTTATAGGTGTGCATATCGTGTGTACACAAAGATTGCCACTCTCATTAAGTGGAAGAAATGAAGTACAGCATTCACAACTAAAGTTGAATGTACGACTCAGAGAGTACTAGCCAAAAATAACTTGTAAAAATCAAAGAGCTCAAAAGATTCATGTCTGCATAGTGTTGAAAAAGTAATAGTCAAGGTTTTCCTATATTTGATGAATGAAATCCTCCTGGAGACACAGGAAACTCAATAAGAAACTCAATAACTCAATAAGCTATATACAAAGACATCTAAACCTAGGTTTCTTTTTTGTTGTAACTTGCAGTATTACTTCTATAATTATGATAACATATACGTATTTTTCTTTTTTCTGTAGTCTATGTCTAGTCTTTGAGTATATGCTCTATTTTTCTATATTGTGAAATAATTTTTATGTGATTGAAATTAAAATTCTCACTTTAATTCCTTTTCTGTTAATTTCCATGTTAATATTTATCTCTTTTATTCTAAGTGCTGCATTGCATTTTCTGTTTATACATTCTCTTCATCTGTGATAATTTTAGATTTTTCCAGCTATTATTTCTAGAAATCTTATTTAACTTTTCCATGGATCAGTTGGTCCAACTTATCAATTGTTTTCATAATTTCAATGCCTTCTTTTCACTTATAAATAAGCTTTTCACTTATTAAATTCACAATTATATTATGACCTTTGATAATTCAATCTTAAGTCTTTTAGGTGTAACTATACAGTTTATTATTTCGTCAGTGAAATTTTACTCTGAGGAGCAGAATTACGAACTTATGTAGAAAAAGAGTTTGATTATAGCAATTTGACCTTTTAAAATTGTGGGAGCTGGTGAAGTGCACATAGATCAGCTGTTTCTTCTGCATCTGATACTGAGCCCTGTGTTGCGGAACAGGCAGTAGGGGGAAATATATGAACAGGAAATTAGGGAGCGTGGGGAAAACTGAAATACTCACTGATCTCCCCATCTCCTGGTTTCTAACCTTGATGTCACAGACAACCTGTTCCAGGAGGAATTGGCACTCTTCCATAGAGACACATTGACACCTTGCCAGAATTTGGTGGGGTAGAGTGGGGGTAGGAGGGAGTGGCAGGAGGCAGGACCTTTCAAATAGATGCTGCCCATGCAACAAAGTAAGTCCAAATATCCTTCAAAATATGAGTAAGACTATTTACATTAACCTCTTAAGAGGAGGAAGCTACTGCTCTACCTCCAAATGTCATGGAAACCAATTTTGTGTCCAACAGTAATGAAAAGTATAGAGAAGGAAATCATGGGACCCTTTTTGTCTCAACCGAGTTGGCATGTTTAAAGCCACTAGAGTTATGTATGCCATCACCGATTCATGGAGGCTTGTTTACTTATGCTTATTGATTTCTGTTTATTGTGAACCAATGGTTTTTGATTTTTTTTTAATTTTTATTGTATTTTATGTTTTGGGGTACATGTGAAGAACATGCAAGATTGTTGCATAGGTACACACGTGGCAGTGTGATTAGTTTTTTATAGGAGATCACTTCTTTGAGGTTGATTTTTTTTTTCATCTTGGCATTTGTTTGGGCCACAAATGCAATGTGAATTTAAGATTTGAATGTTTAGAATTTAAGAGTAGATGTTTTTCCTGTTTTCTTCATGTTACCAAGATTCAAAGATAAGAGAGACATATTCTCATTATTTCTTGTTTTGTTATTCCTAATTTCCTCACTAAGGTGCTGTTGTTTGGGGATCCTGGCTTAATGCACACCATCGTTTTTGACCTCTCAACCTGCTCAGGCCACTGACTTTGCTTCTGAGCCCAGTTTGATAAGTGCATTAAAATGCATGTTCTAACATACCAGGTATTAGCAGACATGCACATAACAAAAACAAGCAAACAAACAAACGGTGCTTAATTTTTTGTATTCAAATGTTACAACAAAAAAATCTGTACAACAAAAATCTGTAATGATCCCAACGGCTTATCTGTCTGTCTATCTATCTATCTATCTATCTATCACCTATCTATCAATCACTGTACATAGCTTTTCATAATCAAAGTTTAGCCACTTCTACCCAAATGCTAGGAGAAGAAAGGGAGAGAATGGTGTTTCTGATGCCAGCGGGCCAAAGTCAACTAATGGACGTGAAAACCAGTGGTCCTATATAGCAGACGTTAGAGAAACAAACACCAGCTGTGCCAGTAACACTGCACAAAGCAGAAAAAGCACAGAAAATAAAGTCTAAATTCTTCCCTTCTCTCTTCTCCTAACTGTGCCACCTTTTGCCCCACTCCATCCAGGAGCTAGCAGACACAGCAGTTTGGCACTAATGATTCAACTGGTATGCATTACTGCCTGAGAGAGTAGAGCAGAGTAAGGTCAAGGAATAAATCTGAGGACAAACAAGCCTAACAAATTACATGGAGCCTTGCGTTATTCTAGTTTGATTCCAAAAAGTAAAAGAAACTTGACTTATATTTGGAAACGCAATATGTGAAGGCAGTAAAATGTATAATTATTTCCATTTTACAAATAATAATTAAAAGAAAATAACAGCTGAGGTTCAAAGAGGTTAAGTATCTTGCCAAAATTGGCATAGCTAGTTAATAACAGTGCCTGGAATAGAGTTTTCTCTTTTCAGTTACACTGTCCTTGTTTCTTCCTTTGTCTTCTGGTTAACATCACCAAGTAACTCCATGTCCATAAAACTGATATTTAGCCTCATTGCCGCAGAATCACATTCAAGATAAACTGGGACACAAGATTTCAGTTGTATATAATAATTGTATGTACTTTTCCCAGCTTCCTTCTTGGGATACTCTCTGGGAAATTATGAGACCTCAAGACAAATAATGTTTGTAGTATAGGTATTTACATCTACAAATGCTTTTGATCCTCACTACAAATGTAAATATCCAAAAGAAGTGAGCAGTGGCTCCTCCTAGTAATTGGGATCCCCCAAGGATTTAATTAGTGCAGCATCCAAGTTCATCTGCTTGCCACATTCTCCAGAGGTTGGTATCTATGCTGAACTGCATAGCAAATCTGCCAGCTATTCCCAGGAAACACTTGGCTGTGGAGAATCGGATTCTATTCCCCAGTGATATACATGTTAGATAAGAAGAACAGGAGACTGCATTTCCATTTTTATCGTGATTTTCTTGTCTAGATAAAAGAACTAGATAGACAACCACTCCATCATTCACAGGGATTGTGTACTTGATTTCATGCCTGATCTCCTGAACACAATATCACTTGTAACATTTTATCTGTGTTAATTTAATCATTCACTTATCTTCCTGATCTGGTTTTATTTGTAAGAGATGTGATTAGATTAAATCAGGGATTCCTTTCAGCTTTGAAAGCCTGGGTTGCTAGACAGAAGTGTGTTTTTAATTGGACCTCAATCTATAAATAATAATGAATAAATGCTACTGCTCTTATTACCACTACAACTGGAAATAGTCATAATGTAATCTAGTCTGTACACATTACTTTCATCAATATAACCTATTTTATTTTTTCAACAGTGCTGCATTTCAGCAAAGCTAAAAGGCTGGTAAGTCTAAGGCCAAATAGGATGAACTGATGAAATGCATTTGAACTTTACTTGCATAAAACAATAGAGAGACATTTCTTTTTTTTTTTTTTTAATTTTACTTTAAGTTCTGGAATACACATGCAGAATGTGCAGGTTTGTTACATAGGTATACACGTGCCATGGTAGTTTGCTGCACCTATCAAGCCATCATCTAGGTTTCAAGCCCCGAATTCATTAGGTATTTCACTTAATTCTCTCCCTCCCTTTGCCCTACCCCTTGTCAGGCCCTGATATGTGATGTTCCCCTCCCTGTGTCCATGTGTTCTCATTAATCAACTCCCACTTATGAGTGAGAACATGTGGTGTTCGCTTTTCTGTTCCTGTGTTAATTTACTGAGAATGATGGCTTCCAGCTTTATCCATGTCCCCCAAAGTACATTAACTTATTCTTTTTGATGGCTGCATAGTATTCCACGGTGTATATGTGCCACATTTTTTTATCCAGTCTATCACTGATAGACATTTGGGAGACATTTCTGTAATAACAGTACAAGGGTATAAATTATTTACCATGAGCATAAAGAACATTTAGTCTATATAGAAAGATATATTTCAATTATGTTTTAAAATAAAAATAAAGTCCTAAGCTTCCTCCTGAGTGAACAGACACCCTTCTTGGCCAAGGGGATCCAAGATAAACCTTAAAATCTGAGTGTCTGGCCATGACAGGATGGAAGGACAGATCTGCCTCCTTATGCCCCACCCTTTTGTGGTTTGGAGGCAACAACTAACCAGCATTAATGTTTAAAATGGAGATTGTGCAACTAACAGAATGGACTCTTTGTGGCAAGAAGATCCCAAATTATAAACAAGACCTAAGGCCATTCCGGGCAAGGGTCTAGTCATGCAACCCTAACATTTAAAGAATACACTGTGTTCTGATGGCCACAAGATTTTTCTTTTTCTTTAAACAAGCACTGGCCTTGAGATAAGCCACAGTGGGGCAATTGCAGCATCACCAGACACTGAGTAACTGATCCCCAGCACCAATTCCATATTCCATAATTTCAGCTTTGATGAGACAAGACTAATTTCAGTAACTTTCTCCTGATTAGAAAACCACAAACCATGGACTGTTTCTGGTTAGTTTGCAGAGGTTGTGACTTGAGTGCCTTCATTTACACATTTTAAAGTCACGAAATCTGTAAGTTTAGAAAATAGACTTTATGTCTTATAATGAGTTACAGCCGGCAAAATGACCATTCTAGGAGAAGAATGGCCACTTTGCCGGCTGTAACCTATTATAAGAATGATCAAAGGTGTTTTAAAGGACCTAATTTTAATACCCTTGCATGTTAAGGCTCCACCCCAAAGTGAACATGGGCCATATTACCTGTAAGTTTGTTCAATACACATGTGTCCGGCCCATCTTCATGAATATTCATAGGTCTTTCAGCAACCTCTTGAATATGTATATTGATGAATGTGAATATACAAGCCAACACCTCCTTCAAAGTACCCGTCTCTGGTCTCTGCTGGAGGCTGTGCTTCCCAGCCTGTCAGACTGACCATCTTTCAGGCTGTAACACTTTATAATAAAGTCTGTTTTCTACACTTAGAGATCTTGTGACTTTTAATGTTAATATGAATTGTTCATTATTGGTGTTCTCAAATAAATTCATGTTTGTTAGTGGTTCACTCTCCCAGGAAAAGTGAAGCTCTCCCCTTTCTTTTTTTCTGGGGAAGCTCCTGCATTTAAGGTATATCTCAGATTCACCAACATATCTTCACAGTACTTCATACCACTTGTTACTGCCTGAAATTTTTTTTAACCTATCAACTCTCTATTGTCTTATGATCTCACTCCTTTATAAGGTAAACTCAATAAAAGCAAATATTTATTTCTATAGTTCAGTGCTATATCCCTGCAGCATAGAGCACTGCCTTTAATATAGCAGGAACTCATTAAATATTTGTTGAATTAATTGTTAAGCTATTAAATCTACAAGAAAAATATTGAAATATTTCATGTTATCTTTATTTTAAAACTTGGTACTCAAAAAGTTATAAATATTTAAACTAATCTGAAAATACATTATTATCAATACCGAGGTTAAATCTTTTTAAATCTGGGGTCAAACCAATCTCTTTTGTTGGAATGTCTAAAATTAAGTGGAACAAGCTTTCTGATGTTATTAAAAATCAATAGCACAAATTAGTAGAATATTAAAAATTATTCAGAGAAATAAGCCAGTCACAAAAAGATAAACACTATGTGATTCCACTTATATGAGTTGTCTAAAGTACTCAAATTCATTGAAACACAAAGTAGAATAGTTATTACCAGGGGAGAGAGGGAGGAGGAAAATGGGAGCTGTGCAGGGGATATAGACTCAGTTTTGCAAAATAGTCGAGTTCAGGAAATCTGTCTCATAAATATGTGAATATGCAAAACACTACTAAACTGCACACTTCCCAACAGATTTACACAATACTTTTATTGACACTATTTGGAATCATGTCATCACTTAACTTGCCTATATCTTTTCAGCATGTGTTAAAACGTGGTGCACTTTTACTATTGGCAAGGCTGGAGATGAACATGAATTGTCAGATTAGAAATGTACCTTGTGGCCCATGAAAACAGCAGTTGCAAATGAATTTGAACACTGTTATGGTTATTTCACATCTAAGGCCACAATTCCGTACTAGTATTGTGAAATGATTTTACTTTGCAAAATTGAAGTGGGAAAATCACATACCAACCTAAAACATCTTAAATGGTCTTCTGTTGTCTTCAGGGAAAGACTCAATATTCTGGGTTTTCCTACAAATCTGGGCCCTCTGCGATCTGCTTCAGAATTTTCATCCTCATCTACCATTACCACACAGGTTCCGCTCGGGCACATTCAGTATTCCACCAACATTCACATGCCACAAAAGTTCACGTTTCAAGAGCGTTTTGCTTATGCTCTTTACTGCAGAAATGCCTTTCAGTCCATTCTCTTGCTTGTTTAAATTACACTAAAATCAACCTAGTGAATCACTTCATTGGAAGCCCTTCCTGATGTATTTGTCGCTACTCAGATATTCCCTAAAGCAAAGTTAGCTAGTTTTTCTATGAGGTTCCACAAAGACATGCCATGCTAACAATGTGAATAAATAGAAGATAAATAATTGGCCTGGTCGGGACCCAAAACATTAATGATTTTTCAATAGTAGTCCCTCTCCAAGAGACCCCAAGATATTTTATTTATTTATTTATTTACTTATTGAGACAGAGTTTCATGCTTGTCACCTGGCAATGATGCAATCTCCACTCACCTCATCCTCTCCCTTTTTGGGTTCATGCAATTCTCCAGTCTCAGCCTCCCGAGTAGCTGGAATTACAGGTGTGCATCACCACGCCTGGCTAATTTCTGTATTTTCAGTAGATAACAGGTTTTCACCATGTTGGCCAGGCTGGTCATGACCTCCTGACCTCAAGTGATCCTCCTTGCTTGGCCTCCCAAAGTGCTGGGATTACAGGCATGAGATACCATGCCCGGACCAAATATGTTATTTCAATCACAGACACCAAACTTCTCTTGGGGACTAAGGGAACTTTGAGAGTGAACATATCTCAATACTAATTAAGAGAAAGAAGCTGAGCTTAGAGGGCCACAACAGGGGTACCAAATAAAAAGTTTGAAGTTTCCTATGTTGCTAAAATAGAAATGTATCTTCCTTCATTTCTATATCCTTTTCAATCTACCGTGGGTCTAGGACACTCACTAGTGATTCGTGTAGGTTTTGGGGTTTTGTTTGGCTTATGTTTATTTGCTTTCCACAGCAGAACATTTAATTATTTATTCCTTTGGCTATAGAGTTGTATATAACTTGTGTTTCTTTATTGTTATTTAACTTTATTGTAGTAAGAAAAATTAACAGAGAACTATCATCTTAAGAAAACACTGCACTATTTTTATCTATAGGTACAGTATCATATAGAAGATGTTTAGATTTATACATCTTGCAGAACTGAAATTTTATACCCAATGATTGGCCACCCCTCTTTTTCCCTCCCCTAGCCCTTAGAAACCACCATCTTATTCTTTTCTTCTATGAGTTTGAACATTTTTAAAGCCTCATGTAAGTGAAAAAATGGACGATTTAAACTTCCTGACTGGCCTAATTTATTTAGCATAATGTTCTCCAGGTTCATCCATGTCATTACGTATTCTAGAACTTTCTTCATTTTAAGTCTGAACAATAGTGCATTGTATGCAAGTGTGTGTATATATGTGTATGTATCACGTTTTCTTTATGCATTTATCCGCCCATGAAAATTTAGATCATTTTCACATCTTAGTTATTGTGAAAGGTGCTGTGATGAATATAAGAATGCTACTATATCTTTAAAGTTTGGATTTAAATTATTTTTAGATAAGTGTTCAGATTTGGGATTGCTAGATAATATGGTACTTCTATTTTTATCTTGAGAAAATGCCATGTTTTGCACAGTAGCTGCACCTATTGCATTCCCACCAACAAAAGGCAAGGATGCAATTTCTCCACATCCTTGCCAACACTTGTTACCTTTGTTTTGTTTTTGATAATAGCCATTTTGGCAGGTGCGAGGCGATGATATTTCGTTGTGGCTTAATTTTCACTTCCCTGATGATTAGTGTCATTGAGCATTTTTCAACATACATGTTGCCTATTTATTTATATGACTCCTTTGGAGGAATATCTATTCAAGTGCTTAGCCCACTTTTAAGGTGAGTGATCAGGGTTTCTTTGCTCTTTGGTTGTAGGTGTTCCTGATATAATTTGGAAATTAACACCTTGTTATCATATGTTTTGTAAATAATTTTTTTTCTATTCTTTAAGGTACTTCTTACTCTGTTGATTATATCCTTCACTGTGAAGAAGCCTTTTGATATACTTTAAGGAGACAAGTATCATTTTTCTGTTTTTGTTTTTGTTATCTATACTTTTGGTATAATTTTCAAGACATTGCCCAGACCAATGTCATGATATTTCCCTGTTTTCTTCTAGAAGTTTTACAGTTGCAGGTCTTCATTATTATTATTATTATTATTATTATCATTGTACTTTAGGTTTGGGGGCATATGTGCAGATCATGCAGGATTGTTACATAGGTACGTACATGGCAAGGTGGTTTACTGCCTCCATCTCCCTATCACCTATACCTGACATTTCTTCCCACATTACCCCTCCTCACCCCCTGCTGTCCCTCCCCTAGCCCCCGCAACAGACCCCAGTGTGTGATGCTTCCCTCCTTGTGTCCACGTGTTCTCATTGTTCAACACCCGCCTATGAGTGAGAACATGCAGTGTTTGATTTTCTGTTCTTGTGTCAGTTTGCTGAGAATGATGGTTTCCAGATTCATCCATGTCCCTACAAAGGACATGAACTCATTCATTTTTATGGCTGCATAGTATTCCATGGTGTATATGTGCCACATTTTCCTCATCCAGTCTATCATTGATGGGCATTTGGGTAGGATTCAGGTCTTTGCTATTGTAAACAGTGCTGCAGTGAACATAGGTG
>CAUYLG010005587.1:0-43349 GCA_963573385.1 Cacajao melanocephalus | reverse complement strand
TTGAAAATTTTCCTATTAATTCTTAAATACTCTGCATAAAGAGAAAAAGCTTCCAAAAAGCAGCCATGAACCAGGCTGCCCAGGAATGGCAGCTGTATTCAGCCACAAACAGCAAAGGCTACCCTTTGACCAAATATCTTTCTCTGCCACATGGCTTTGGCCCAAAATACGCCAACTTCTCAGAAGACAGATGAGGTCAATTACTCAGTTGGCTGTCTTTATCTCCCTTGCCTTTTGTGGTGGAAGGGAGGAGATGTGCACCTTTTAGGCACAGCCCTAGTTTGGTGCCTGCTGTTCCGTAGTTTTGCCTGGTTTCAGTGATAGGTGTTGGGGTGTTATTGCTTAGAAAGGTCCCCTTGTCTCAGCCCTGCAGGGCAGGCATGCCAGTCCCTGCCTGTTCCACTGCCCCCTTGATCTTTGAAGGAGTCCTCAGGCCCCTCAAAGCATAGGGTTGTTTTGCAAGTTTCCAGAATCTGGCCCAGAAATTAGGGCTCAATTTCCTGATTGTAGTAGAGGTGAAGATGCTAAGATTGCTGTGAGCCCTATCAGACAGGGGTTGAGGGAAGTAAGCTGGGTCTTGCTATCCCTTGAGCATTGGTGGAATAAGCAGTGGAATTTGAACAAGGAAGAGAAGAGGGAATTTTGTCTTTATGGGGTCGGGATGATTTTCTCCTAGGGTTATCTCCAGATGGGCAACACGGACTGTCAAGTGCTGTTTTTTTACTGACTGAAATCACTTCGGGATATTTTTTTCTGCAACACAGGAATGTTTTAGTTTTTTAAGAAGTACTCATGCAGAGATATATATATATATATATATATATATATATATATATATATATTTCCCCCCCCAATCCTTTTTTTAAGAGACAACCTTTATTGGGTCTACACCTCCATCCTTGATCTTGTTAGTGATGCTCTTTTTCCCTACGCGGGGTTTGGTAAGAAAAGATTGTTAAAAATTAAAAATAAAATAAAGAGTAGACATAAATCAGTAAAATATAAAACAAAAATACTTCAGAGGAAAAAAACAAAGCAAAATTAGTTCACTAAAACATTAATAATACTGGTAAAATTCTGATAAGAATGAGCAAAAAGTAAAGCAAAATGGGACAAATTACCAATATTTGGGAATAAAAATGAGATATAACTATAGATCTTAAGACATAAGTTAATGAGATATTATGAAAATTTTATGTAAATATACTTTAGTATTTATATGAAATGAGAAAATTCTTTTAAAAACACAACTCACTAAAATAAATTGAATCATTTATTAGTAAAAGCTATTTCTACAAAGGAAATTTTAAGTCCAAGATAATTTTCATGGTGCATTTTTCCAAATATTTACAAAACAAATAGTGTAAATCCAACATAACAAAGACTTAAAAGAAAAAAAAAAAAAACTATCCCCCAAAACCATTTTATGAGGCCAGAAAAACCCTGGCACCAAAACCTGAAAAGGGAACTAAAAACAAATAAAGTTACCAGTTGATGTTTCTTATGAACATAGAAACAAAACACTGGAATAATATGCTATCAAACTAAATCCTGTTAATAAGGAGAGGATAATACTTCATGATCAATTTGGATTTACTTGAAGTATACCATGTTGGTTTAATATTCAAAAATCAACCAATGTAATTCATCACATTCACAAATGTCTCATGAGGTGTATAAACCCCTTATAATAAAATTAGTAATCCATTTATCATAACAACTCTTAAAAGACTAGGAAAAGAAAGGATCTTACTTATACTGATGTAAGACTATAAATAATCGATTGCAATTACTAGAATGTATGTTGTAAGCTTTCTCCATAAGACAAGTCAGCAAAAATAAATTTATTGTCAACTCTTCTATTCACTGATCTACTTGTGGTCCTGACCAGGGCAACAAGAAAATAAGGAGAAATAAAACACTTAAGAACACAAAATAAATAAAGCTCTCATTATTTGTTACATAATTTTACACATAATAAGATCATATACATAGAAAATCTAAAAGAATCTATAAACTATTATAATACAGTTATTAAGTGGATTTATTAAGTTCACTGAACTTAATGTATACAATGTATGAAAACTGTATGCTTTCTATATCAACAATTAAAAAATAGTGTTGTTTCAAAATGTTGTTCTATTTATAAAGTCAGAAAGCTATTTAAAAAAAAATACACCCTAGTAAGGAAAAATATGCACGAACTTGACCCAGAAAATTGCAAAATTTCACTGATAGTGACCATCTCAACTGATATGGAACTAGTATTTTGCAAAATCCAAACTCATTCTTGATAAATAACATAAAAAATAAAGCATTTAAAAGTGTAACAGAAATGCAAGACCTCTACCAAGTTCATGGATTGAAAGACTTAATATTCAGCAATTTTCTGCAAATATATTTATATACTTAACATTATTCTGATAAAGATGTGCCTTATATATTGAAAAGCCAGTAATAAAATGTATATGAAATAAGTATCTAGAATAACCAAAACAATTTTTTTAAAAGTTTAGGAAGTCACACCACCTGATTTCAAGGTTTTTTTTTTTTTATAAAACTACAGTAATTAAGAAAGCATAATATTGGCAGAAGGATAAACATATAAGCACACAGAAAAGAGAGTCTAGAAATAGAGCTACATATATATGTAGTCAATTGACTTATGACAAAGATGCCAAAGCAATTCAAGCAGGAAAAGGCAGGTTTTTCAACAAATAGTGACACAGCAATTAGATCCATAAGAGAAAAAGAAAAGAACTTCAGAGCTTACCTCACACTACATACAAAATTAACTCAAAGTGTACTGAATTTATAAACATAAGGTCTGAAATGATCAAACTTCTATAAAAAATATGAAATTCCTCATGACCTTGGGTAATGCAAGGAGGTAAAAATGATGCAAAAATGCACAAAAATAAATAAAAAGAAAATTTGATGAATTGAATTATACTTCATTGAAATTGAAATCTTTTGCTTCTCAAGAGATCAGCAGTGAAATGGAAAACAAGTTACAGAATGGGAGATAATATTTGCAAGACATATCTCATAAAGTACTTGTGTCCAGATTACATAGATATATTTTCCAATGTAACAAAACAAACTAATAAAAAGCAAAATAATTGAATGGTCACTTCACCATAGAAGATAATTAAATGAAATACATACACATGACAAGTTTCAAATCATAACTAGCCATTTGGGAAATGAAAATAAAAACCACCATGTAATTTTACACAACAACCACAGCAAGTGTTGGTGAAGATTTGGAGAAACAGGGACCCTTGTATGTTGTTGATGAAAATGTAAAATGGTACCGTCATTTAAGAAATCATTTTATAGCTTCTTAAAATCTTAAATATAAGCTTAATATAACCCAGAAATTCAACTTCTCAGTACCTATCCTAGAGAAAAGAAAACCTATGTCCACAAAAACACTTGTATATGAGCAAATATTTATAGCTGTTTAAATCCTAATTGCCCCAAATGGAAACAACCTAAGGGTCCATCACCAAATAAATGATTAAACATAATGTGACAAATCCATTCAATGGAATATTTACACAGATATTAAGACACAAAATATTGTTACATGTAACAACATGGATTAACATAAAAGACACCATGCTAAGTGAAAAAAAAAGCCAGAAATAAAAGACTTTTTACTGTGTGTCTCTATTATGTTACAATTCTAAAAATGGTAAAACCTTATATACTGAAAGCATGTCAAGGATTGTCTGGGCCTGGGAGTAGGAGTGGGGACTTATTGCAAAGAGTCACTAGGAAACTTTGTGAAATGATAACAATGTTCATTATCATGGACTGACATAATTATTCACTGCATAAATTAACCATCAAATTCTATAGTTAAAATTAATGAATTTAAGTTCTGTAAGTTATACCTCAATTAAGCTGTTAAAAATATTACTAAGAAATATCAAAGAGTACCTCATTTTATTGTGGCGTATGTCATATCCATGGATTGGAAGATTCAAAATTTAAAGGTAATTATCAATGTTCTCACAGGTAAAACACAAATGTATTATTTTGGAGGAAAATTAACAAAGTGATTCTAAGATTTATATGGAAGTGCAAGTTCAGGAAGCGTAAAGATGATCTTGCAAAACAAAGAGTGATGATATATACTATCAGAACTCAAAGCTAACCATATATTCTATAGTAATTATGATACTATAGTATTGTTATTTTGGTAAAAATAGAAAAATAGACTAATGAAACAGAATATCTAATCCAGAAGCAGACTATACTGGTTTTCTATTGCTTTATAACAAATTATGACAAATGTAGCAGCATAAAGCAGTATCCATTTCACATCACACAGCTCTGTATGTCAGAAGTTCAGGAGGGTTGACTTCGTATTTTGCTCAGAGTCTCACAAGACTGAAATTAACATATAGGTTGGGCTGGGGTCTTATCTGGAGACTTGGAGGAAAAAACGGCTTTGAAGCTCAATCAGGTATTGGCACAACTCAATTCCTTAAGGAGTAGGTCTGAAGTCCTTACTTCTTTACTGACTCTCAGCTTGAGAGGCTGTTCCCTTCTTGCAGCTGCCCAAATACTATCTCACATGGCCCCTTTTATTGTTAAACCAGCAACAGTATAATGAGTCATACTTATATTTAAATCTCAGTGGATTTTCCTTCTGCAACCAGTAGGAGAAAGTGTTCTGCATTTAAGGGTTCATATGGTTAGATTAGGCCCACCCAGATAATATCTGTCCAGTATATGGCCCATGGTGCCATATATCATAACTATTGGAGTCTACATAATTATACTCACAGGTTTGAGTGACTAGTGTGTGACATCTGAAGGGGCTATTTCAAAACTTTGCCTGCCATACACATTCATACATGCATGGTGTCTCATGATTTTCCACAAATCATAAAACCTATATGTAACACAGAAGTTATTTTATTTTTAATTAATAACGATTTACCAGTTGGCTTTCCATATGGCAAAAACTGTGAACATACAAAAATCAATTTTATTTGGATCATATACCTAAGTATGGAAATTAAAATAATATAGCATATAAATATGGAAATTAAAGTAATATAGCATACAGAACACAACAAAGGTAAATGTCTTCACTTCTTTCAGATAAGCAATGATTTATTAAACAAGATATTAATGTTCTAACTGTAAGATGAAAAGTTGAAAAGCTGTATTTTATCAAAATGTCAGAAGTTTTCCTTATCCAAAGATGCCATTAAGATAGTGCAAAAGTAAGCAACAGTGTGAGAGGGGATATTGGCGATAAATATATCTGATAAAGGACGGCTATCCAGAACATAGGTTTAAGGGGAAAAAAAACAGATTACTCAATTTTAAAATAGGTAAAAGATGTAAGCAAAAACATTAGCTATTCCAATTATCTTTAATTTCTGGTTAATCTGCATGTGGCAAGCTCCTGAGACAACTCAGTTATATAGTTCCTCAGGGTCTTTTCTGGTAAGTAGGTATCACCACTGTTTTCAGTAAACAGTGACCACATTTGGTAATTAGCAGAAATCCCTTCTTTCTTTAAATCTTTGTCTCTACTGGAATCTATGCAAGATAACTGGGAGGAAGTTGCTACCTCTTTCCCAGTCTTCCCAATACCAAACTTATACTAGATTATAATGGACTTATATTGAATTATTTACTTAGTGGTCACGTATATCTTAAAATAGTAGCGCAAAGTGGGAGCAACAGAAATGTTAAGTTTATTAGATTTGACCATTCCATTGTTCCACGAAAGGAAGGCCATCCAAACTTAAAAAAAAAAAAAAAGTCCCATGTGAACACTCTGTTTCCATCAACCTCCCTTTGATATCTCTTCTGTCAGTAACCGTTCATTTCTGAGCAGCCCCTTCTCTCAAGTTCTGAAGTCCAATCTCTTAGAGATAGTTCTCTTCTGGCCTTTTCAGCTAAATGCTAACAGAGCCTCTCATTGGCACAGACATCACTGTTTCTGGATGAGGCACATGCAGACCCTAATTATCTCAGAGAGTGAAGGTGTATGTCCTCATTTCAGTTCTATGTCCCCACTAACAAGAGCCACAGCTGACTTCCTCACTAGCTTTACCAATAGGCATATAAACCCTCTCATGTTGATCATTATTTTTTCATGGAAGTAATATAATTATCTACTCTTGATTGAGCAAGATTTCTCCTGCTAACTTGAATATTACTTTGTATTGTTTTTAGACAATAAGCAAAAATAAAATAAGCCTATGTATTATTTTACTATGGCTTTCCTGAGGCTGCCTTAAATTATAAGAACCACAACACTAACCTCCTTCTTTAGATCCAAAATACCTGATACTAACTCAGTTTTATATTCTTTTTCATTTCCATTTATCTCCCTGATTGACTTATGGGGGTATGAGGATAGAGGGATTGGTTTCCATAGGCCACAAATTGAGTAGCAAATATTTAAGGTACAGGTGTAGGAGACAAATTATTTGGCTAATATTTCAATTTTATCATGTGTTTTAGCTGTATGACTTTAGAGAGTGATTAAGTTTCCTCACTTTGAAGAGGGGGATCATAATAGCGCCTACTACTCAGAATGTAAAGACTGAAGGAGATGATGCACTTAAGATATTTAGAACAGTATCTGATAAAGAATAAGTACACAATAAGTGATATAAATCTCTGAGGCAATTTGACTTTCACATAAAAATGATAATTACAGAAATGACTGTTATAAAGTCTCACACTCTTTTGCCAACAATTGAAATATTCTGATCACTTAGAAATTACTTGCTTCAACTATACAAAGAAGAAATTTGATTTTAAAAAAAAGTAATTCCCCTGGAAAATGACAAGCATACGTGATTTAAAAAAAAAAAAACTAGCAGTTAAAGGGCAATGAATATATATATGATGCTAGTTGAATACAAACATGCATACATATAGCCTTTATATCTTATAATAATCTTGTAAGGCAAGTGTTACTATTTCTATTATACAGTTGAGAAAAACTGAGGTTCAAAGAACTTACGAAATTTGACCACTGTCACACAGTATACAACAAAACCAGGATTTGAATATATTTGCAAAGGTTTGTTGCATTACCATCCTAGAAAACTTATCTCATTTTATGGAAGAAGTTTCAAATTGAAAGTGAATTCTCTGTGCAAGAAACTCTAAAATACGAAGAGATTTTCAACAATTCTTTCAGCTTCAAAAGTCACACTAACCTTTTTGTGAACTATAATCCTGCCACACCTTATAGCTTGGCTCTACTGAAATCTGAATGCTGTAGGGGCACTTTGTAACTCAGCCATAAGGAATCCATGTTGAGCTGAAGTCTGACAATAAAAATCATGACTCAAGAGCAACTTTAAAATAAAAACCTTTTGCAAAATTAAGTAGGAGTAAGACACATGACCAAAGGTTGATTTTACACTTGATTATACAGCCAGGTGTCAGATGTTAAGTATTTGCCTATGCTTTCTAGAAGATGGCTGTTGTGTATTTGTATCTGCAAAAAATAAGCAAACTACAGTAGAAAATAATTACAAATACATCTACCTCAGCCAATTCCCTTATCCAAAGAAGCTCTGAACATTAACTTCCATTTTCAAAATGTTTATCATAGTAAAACAAACACTGCAAATACCAACTGAAAAATGAAGATGAAATCATAGGTCCAAAATAAATGAAAAAAGCATGCTTGTATCAAACTATCTAATGAAAACCATAAATATATATACCTACTATGTTCTCATAAAAATTAAAAAAGAATCTCTATTAAGGAAGTAAAATAATCCAGAAAATTAGAGAAAATTTTTTCAAATCATATATCTGATAAGATGGTTGTATCTAGAATACATAAATCATACTCCTAATTAAATAATAAAAAGACAACTCAATTTACAAGTGAGCAATAGATTTGTTTTGACTTTTTCTAAATATAAAAAGAGGGAATCCTTCCCAAATCATTTATGAGACCATCATCATCCTGCTACCAAAACCCGGCAGAGACTCAACAAAAAAAGAAAACTTCAGGCCAATATTCATGATGAACATAATTGCAAAAATTGTCAATAAAATACTGGCAAACTGATTGCAACAGCACATTAAAAAGCTTATCCATCATGATCCAGTAGGCTTCATCCCAGGGATGCAAGGCTAGTGCAACATTCACAAGCCTCTAGACGTAATCCACCACATAAACAGAACCAAAGACAAAAACCAAGCTAAGCTCCTCATTTTACATAAGCAATCAAAATGTGTTGTACTGATAGATCAAATAAAATTGGACTTGTACATAAGTATAATTAAAAGCAATAATTAACTTCCAAACCGCTGCTATTCAAAGTATAATCTGCAAACAGATACAGATCCACAAACTACGATAGGTCCACCACAAGATAACAGAGAAAAAAAGAGCAAGCATTTAGAAAGTTTTACAATAATTTAACAGAGAACTTTAAGTCTGCTGAACCTGATAATAAAAAATGTAGGCCTGGTATGGTGGCTCACTCCTGTAATCACAGAGGGTTGGAGGCTGAGGCAGGAGGATCTCTTGAGTCCAGGAGTTCATGACCAACCTGGGCAACATAGAAAGACCCCCATCTCTACAGAAATATTAAAATAAAGAAATTTACTAGCCATGGTGGTGCACGCCTATAGTCATACTACGTAAGTATGTACTTGGGAGGCTGAGGCAGGAGAATCACTAGAGCCCAAGAAGTTCAAGGCTGCAGTGAACTATGACTGTGTTGCTGCACTCCAGCCTCAATGAGAGAGCACGACCCTGCCTCCAAAAAAAAAAAAAAAAAAAAAAGAAAAGAAAAAGAAAAAGATAAGTTAATATTTGTATTTTATTTTTAATAATTTTTATTGCATTTCATAAAATTATTGGTCCCAGATGTATTGGAAATATTTTTTAAACTGATTATTTAGTACAGAGAGTTTGAAATGCATCATTCTAAACAACAGGCTGGAATAAAAAAATAAACAGTCTAATAAAAGGAATAAATCAAAGGAAATACAAGGAAAACTAACAAAGAGAATACTTAAAATAAGTTTTAAACTAGAACAAATGTCTTGGTTATTATAATACATTTAATGGCTCAAATCCCTTAAATAACAAAGATTTATGATGCTAAATTAAATTTCAAAATTTAACTATATCCTGCTTATAAAACATACACCAAACAAAAGGACACAATGGATTAAAAAGAAAAAAGCAGTAGTCCTGAGGTCAAGAGTTCGAGACCAACCTGGCCAACGTGATGAAAAAACCTGTCTCTACCAAAAATACAAAAATTAGCCAGGTGTGGTGTGAGGCTATAGTCCCAGCTACTTGGGAGGCAGGAGAATCGCCTGAATCGGGGAGGCAGAGGTTGCAGTGAGCTGAGATCACACAACTGCACCGTAGCGTGGGCAACAGAGGGAGACTCCATGTCAAAAAGAAAAAAGAAAGTAGAAAAAGGTGGTAGTGATACGCCAAGCACAAAGCAGAGGTGGCAATGTTAATTTAGAAAACTATTTCAAGGTAAAAAGGATCGAAGGGGACTTTATGCTAACTGTATATTTATATGTGTAGAAGTGTGTAGATATAAATATGTATATGTTATAAATATACAATTGCAGATATGCTTATATGGTTATAAAAGGTAAAATCAACAACAAAGATACATGTTAGATTTTAAAATGTCAAAATACATAAAGCTAAAACTGTTAGTAATATGCAAAAAATTATATGATTTTTGGAAGATGACTTTAGCACATGTATCACACAGTCTTTGATAAACAAAACTCATGAACAACAAAAGCTTAGAAGAGTTGACTAATATAATAAACTTAACGTGTAAATTTATTAACAAAAATTAACACACTTCCTATTTTTAAATTCCTTTTTCCAAGTTTCTAGGAAACACAGAAATTGATCTCTATTAGGCAATAAAAATGTCAGTAAATTTGAAGGAAAAAGAAAACATACAGTCGATGCTGATTGCCATAAAATAAGAAATCAATCACAACAGTTTTTTTAAAGACTCACAATTTCTAGGAGAAAAAGGAAGCAAAAAGTAATTCAACATAGCTACTGAGTCAAAGAGGAAACCAAAATGCTAATTTATAGACAACTTAAATGACTAAAACAATAAAATATTACAGATCAAAGCTGTACTCAAAAGCAATTTCATAGCTTTAAAGACTTTATATATTTATGCAATACACACGTACTATATAAATCATATAACCCAATATACTTCATTCACAGAAACAATATGTTATTAATTTTGAAAACTGAAAAACTTCTCTGGCATCATAACCAAAAGTAGTTGAAATACACTTTACCACAAGAAGTTATTTTTTGGGGGCAGGGGGCGGGAAGGAGACTCACTCTGTCACTCACGCTGGAGTGCAGCGGCCAATCTCAGCTCACTGCAACCTCCACCTCCCAGGTTCAAGCGATTCTCCTGCCTCAGCCTCCCGAGCAGCTAGGATTACAGGCATGTGCCATCACACCCTGCTAATTTTTCTATTTTTAGTAGAGACGGGCTTTCACCACGTTGGCCCGGTTAGTCTTGAACCCCTGACCACAAGTGATCCTCCCACCTCAGCCTCCCAAAGTGCTGGGATTACCGGCGTGAGCCACCGCACCTGGCCCACATTAATTTTTTTAACGTGGAAAAATTCAAGACAAATAATTATTTCACATCTAAGATTCTTAGTATAATCTTTTACACAGGAAATAAAAATACCGAACTAGGAGAAGCAATGTCTTTAAAGCAGATGAAGTAAACTACTGTTCATCATTTGCTTACTCATTGAATCTAAAAACACCAACACCATGTCATTCTCGATCTCCAAAGAAGAGAAGTACAACACAGTGAAAAACAATATGGGCTGAAGTTTCCTTCTAGCACCATATCCCATTTCATCATTAACCGATTTTCTCAATATCCATTCTATTGCCCTTTTTTTTGAAAATGACCTATTTCTAGCTGGTTGCCAAATTGTTCTTATCATTAATTACCCTCTAAGGTTCCCGTGTTCTCATTCCTTTGAATGTCCATCTGGCAATGGCACTTTGCGGCTCTAGATCAAGAGCTGATCTTGCCAGCTACTCAAATGTTCATGTCCCGTTCTAGAGGTGTTCTACGCAGCGCTGCGTCTGGCTTAAAATATAGAGGCCAGAGTATTATCTTTAGTAATCTGCTCAATTTATTTGGGGAGATATACTTGTGCGTCTTAGTCAAGGGTCTTAAATCATATATATACTGGTGAACAGAGCCAAACTTTGTCCAGCAGATATGACATGCAGTTTTAAAATGGTTAACAGCTCAGACTCTGGAGCCAGACGGCTGGGCTGAAATCCGAGATCCCTTGCACATGCAAGGCTACTCCTTGAACCTCAGTCTCCTCTTCTATAAAATGGAATATCAGTACTACCTCTATAAGTGTTAAATGAAACAATGCAAATAAAGTGCTTACAGCAATCCCTGATCCACAGTAAACAATAATAGGAGTTCATTCTTTTTCCCCTTCTCCTCACTCCTTCCCTCCCAACTCTGAAGTAGAGTTAGCAAACATCTAATCTAGCTTCTCCAACCCATGACCCGAGTGCGTGTGGCCCAGGACAGCTTTGAATGCGGCCCAACACAAATTTGTAAACTTTATTAAAACATCATGGGATTATTTTGCAATTTTTTTTAGCTCATCAGCTATTGTTAGTGTTAGCATATTTTATGTGTAGCCCAAGATGATTCTTCTTCCTATGTAGCCCAGGGAAGCCAAGAGATTGGACACCCCTGATCTAACAGAATGAAGATGTATAGAGCATAAACACTGTCTTCTAGAATGTTCCTTTTTCAATATAAGAGGAAATGCTAAAGATACAGGTAAAAATGAGACAAAGATGCTAGAGTAACCATCATTATCTGGGAGCAGACACAGTGTCTGAAGTACTGCTTTTGTTTTTCTATATTACTTCATTTTCTACATCAAAAAAGGACTGCTTTCTACATTCTCTACATTACTTCACAGTCTACTAACGATTAAAGACTTTCCTTGGACAAACGTTTTGTTAACAAATTAATAACCAGGCTCTGATGAAAGGAAAGTGATCAACCTAGACAAATTATGCTGGTCACAAAGTCCCCCAAACAAACAAAAAAAAAAGGATGCTTCCCTCTCTGTGGTTCTATATTAACTCCAAAGTCAGCAAGTCTTCCAAGACTTTCCCAGCCTATCACGACCAACCCAGGACAAAGGGGAAGTGATTGGCCGGGAGCACCCAGAGCCCAGAGGCACCGCTGGAGGGAGTTAGGCCAGGGTCTGAATGAATGGTGGTGCTGTTACAAGATCACAGGAGAGATGTAAGGGATAAGATGGAGAACTCGGTTTCTTGCCAGAAGCACCACAGAATTCACTGAGATACAGCCTCCTTTCACTTCCTCAGGAGTCCAGGAGAGTCTGGTTTATTGACCAGAGAACAGAGATTTAAAAAAAAAAAAAAAAAAAAAAAAAAAGGCAGAAAGCCAAGGGGATTCATCCAGACTGGACAGTTCTTTTCACCCAGCGGGTGTCATGTGGGGTTTGTCCGCTACAGGAACCCATGCTGATCCCTTAGTCCTCCTCCTGGCCTGGGCAAAATTGGCCAGAAGAGCTCAGCCCACCCCACAGGCCTGTCGGGTAGACGAATCCACAAAGAAGTCGGCCTGATTCCCAGCAAGACCCTTCCACTGCAGGCTCACAGACACCAGGCAGCTGCTTCCCTCACACCTCCTCTTCCTCTATCTTCTCATTTGCCATTTTTCAGCTCCCCGTCAGGGATCTGGGCTGCATCCCATGCCCCCATCTCCTGCTTCAAGAGCACCTTGGGCCCTCACCTGCCGACCACACCTCCCCCAGCTCAGCCTCTCCCAGCTCCATCCACCCACCACTGCCGTCAAACAAGCAGGCAGGATTAAGAAGCTGAGCTGGAAGGTGGGTGGGCGTGGGACTGTGAAGCACAAATGCTCCCTAGAGAAGGTGTCACCCAAAGCCAAATGACAATGAGGGAGAGAGATGAGACACAGTGGCCACAGAGGCTGCAAACCCCAGCAGCTTGGAGCAGGCTCGCTGGCAGCTTAGGCTGACAGATGGCTTCCAAGGACTGCAGGACTGTCCCAAGACTGGAAAGCACCCCAAAGGGGTAACACCAGAAGGCCTGGGGACTTCTGTACATAATAAAATGTTGTTTTGGAAATCAGATCCACCTCTTCAGTGCCCCCTCTACATATGGAGAAGTTCTCCTCCCCTTTTCAGCATGAAAGTGTCAGAAAGCATCTGGGACCCCCGAAGGCTACCTCCAGGTGTGGGGGCTTCAAGCTATGGGGCAGCGGGGGCAGTGTGTGGCGGGGAGTCTGGGATCTCTGAAGACGACTTTCCTTAAAAGGACATGTACTGGGCCCTACCATCCTGAACATGAACATATAAATGTCTTTTTCCTCAAAATTTGGACAGCGGGGGACTTTATTTAGAAGTAGAAAACGGCACAGTGGCTCACACCTGTAATCCCAGCACTTTGGGAGGCCAAGGCGGGTGGATCACCTGAGGTCGGGAGTTCGAGACCAGCCTGGCCAACATGGTGAAACCCCGTCTCTACCAAAAATACAAAACATTAGCCAGGCATGGTGGCACATGTCTGTGGTCCCAGCTACTAGGGAGGCTGAGGCAGGAGGATCGCTGGAACTCAGGAGTCAGAGGTTGCAATGAGCCAAGATTGAGGCATTGCACTCCAGCCTGGGTGACAGAGTAAGACTCCATCTCAAAAAAAAAAAAAAAAAAAAGAAGTAGAAAGGCAGAGGTGTCATCATAACCTTTTGTCGCAATGGTTTGAAAGGAAAAATAGTCCAAATCCTGGAGGGAAAATGGGGGCTGGGGGGAAAAGGAAGGTACCCGACACAGCGCTGGAGGAAGCAGGCCTAGACAGAAGAAAATGCTGTCACACGCAGAGCTCCCAGGAAGCATCACCATAGAGGGCCACTGCTCTGGGAAGCCAGCCTTCCAGCCAGCACCGCCACAGTATCCCGGGGTTCACAGTGAAGGCAGAGGCTGCAGCAACCTCAGGCGGCAGGAAGATGGAATGCCCCAGACTGGATTCCACCCCTGCAAGACACTGGGAGCCTTCGGTGAGCTCCAGGGACTCCTGGATTCACAAGAAAGAGGTTATTTTGGACTCGCTATGCATCCCCAGCTTCCATACCAGAGAGCTAGACCAAGGAACATCACATCCCCAAACGTACATTACTGGGGAGCAGGGAGGTGACATCCTGCTTACAGAGACAAGTAATTTTACATCGACAGATGGGACCTCACTTTAGATAATTATATTATAGGGCCTTCACAGTAAATTGAGAAAATGGAGGCATTTGATCGTGTTTATTTTCATCTTCAGAGTGAAATCTACAGCACAGAGGTATGCTTCCACAGTGTTAATGTCATAGGAACACCTTCAGACCCGGATCTGCTCAGCGTGGGGTCTCTCATCGTTCCATGGACTTTCTCAACTTGCCCTTTTCTTCAACCCCCAAAGACTCAGATGAATCATTTTTACCTCCTTATTGAATTCATTGATCCATTTATCAAATTCTCAGAGATCTACCACCAGCTCTGGCCCTGGGCAGCATCCGGCTTGACTGGTCTGCCTCAAGAGAGACAGATACCAAGCTATCAAGAGCTGTTCAAGCCAGCTCCTCCCATGCCAGTCTGATTTTTCTTTTCATCTTTATTTATTTATTGACATAGGGTCTCACTCTGTTACCCAAGGTAGAGTGCAGTGGCACAGTCTTGGTTCACTGTAGCTTCAGTCTCCCAGGCTCAAACGATCCTCCCTCCTTAGCCTCTCAAGGAGCTGGGACCACAGGCACACAGCACCATGCTCAGCTAATTTTCTTAAATATTTTTTGTAGAGATGGGATCTTACTATGTTGCCCCAGGCTGGTCCAGAACTCGTGATCCTCCCACTTAGGCCTCCCAAAGTGCTGAGATTATAGGTGGGAGCCACCATGCTTAACCTAGTGTGACTCAAATGGGTTAAAATCTTTTGACGTAACATTTTCCTAAAAATCTAGGTCTAGCTATTATTATAGTATACTCAATATTTAAAAATTAGATCCAAAGCTTGTACCTTGGCAATACATCTATTTATTCTGCATTCAGATAAACTATACACTATACCATTAGTTTCCTCCAAATTAAGAAACCTTGGAAATTATATCACGTCTACAGCTATGCAGTAAGAGTTTAAAACTTATTTCACAAATATGTAAACTAAAGAGAAGGATACAAATACAACCTCCAGACTTCAAGTAACTAATGTTAAAGCCCACCTCGTACACTGAAAATTATATTTTTAAGGTGACCAAATCATCACTGTGTGTGATATTTTAGGCAGACTGAAGAAATTTAAAATTCTTTGCAGCAACTAGTTTGTATATAACAAACTCTCCCAGGTTTTTCCCCAAAATATGTGACTGACCTCAGGAACAGAAAGCATCTGAGTACTTTCAATCCATCACAAGACACAGACACCCTTTCAGTTTAATCAGCCCTTTTAAAATAACTTGGCAATAACCGGCAAATTTATCTCTTGATGCAATTTATTTTCCAAATTCAGAGTAAACCCAAAAAGAAACACACGTGCTTAAGATCACAATTAATCTACAAGCAGTAAAATTTGTAAGTCTTTGCAAAGCCTGATTTATCACAGCAAGACCTGGAATCTCAGTTCATTCTAAATGGTTTATTACAATGAAACTGACATGCCTTACATGCCTTTGTTGAAAATATCTTTGAGCCACAGTGAGGTCATTCATAAAAATGGTTTTTTATGACTATCTGGAAGTCACTAAAGCTTTAAATGCATCATTGTTCACTGTTTAGACTTAATCCTGTGATTTTAATATGAGAGGCAAGCTTCTTTAGGAGAGAGGCCTGCTTCTTAAACTTCTCTGAATTTTGGGCAGACCCCAATCCAGTACACATTTAGGAAGACACATGCCTTCTCTCTGCAGAACACCAACCTACGTGACCCCACAGGACCTGGCCTGGGCCTGCCTCTGACCTCAGCTACAGTCACACCTTCTTCTCCTTTCCTGATGCGACAAGCCCCACGGGCCACCCTTTCTGTTTGTCAAGCACGGCAGGCTGATTTCCACCTGTTTCCCTTTCATTGCTGGTTGGCGGATACCTGCCTCATTTGGTCAAGTGTCACCTCAAATGAGGTACTATCGAGTAGTCATCCAAAACACTGCTTCTAACATCCCGGTGCCTGGGTCTAGATCCTCGCCTATCACTTACTAACTAGGCATCCCTGGAGAACATTTACCTTTCGGTTCCTTAAGGTCCTTATTTGTATATGGATAAAATAATGATAACTAAATAGTATAGATGTCTTAAAGATTAGATTAGATCATAAAAATAAAGCATTAGAAAATAGTTGGTGATCAATAAATGTAAATGTTAGCTATTCTGTCATTTCTCCCCAGCACTCTAGATTCTATCAATTGGTTCATTCTTACAGCACTTGAAACTATTTGAGCCAAGCATAGTGGCTCACACCTGTAATCCCAGCACTTTGGGAAGCTCAGGAGGGTGGGCGGGTCACCTGCAGTTGGGAGTTCAAGACCAGCCTGACCAACGTGGAGAAACTCCACTCTACCAAAAATACAAAATTAGCCAGGCATGGTGGCGCATGCCTGGGCAACAAGAGCAAAACTCTGTCTCAAAAAAGTGTTTATTTCGTTTTTTGTTTTTTTTGTTTTTTTTGAGACAGAGTCTCACCGTTGCCCAGGCTGAAGTGCAGCTGGTGTGATCTTGACTCATCGCAACCTCGACCTCCTGGGTTCAAGCAATTCTGCCTCAGCCTCCCAAGTAGCTGGAATTATAGGCACCCGCCACCACACTCGGATAATTTTTGTGTTTTTAGCAGAGACAGGGGTTTTACCATATTGGCCAGGCTAGTCTCGAACTCTTGACCTCAGGTGATCTGCCTGCCTCGGCCTCCCAAAGTGCTGGGATTACAGGCGTGAGCCACCGCACCAAGACTATTTCTTTAATTTTTCAAATGTCTGTTGTATCACTAGAATGGAACCTCCAAAAAGTACAGGGACTATATTTGACTTGTTCTCCACTTCAGTGCCTAGAACACATCCCAGGAAATGGTGGATGCTTCAGTCACTGAATGAATCACTCTCTACAATTTAAAAGGCTTTAAAACAATTGTTAAGCAATTCAAGCTATTTGTCTAGGAGTATTATTCAATTTTAAGTTGACTTAAGTAAGTTCTTGAACTATAACTTCTGCTGAGTATACCAATGTCTGCGGAGTATACATTTTTTTAAATAATTCTAGGTCAGGCTTGGGTGCTAACATCTGTAATCTCAGCACTTTAGGAGGCTGAGATGGGAGGATTGCTTGAGGCAAAACCAGTTCAAAACCAGTTATTTGGTTTGAAGCTGTGTCTTCACCCAAATCATTTTCTAGTTCCCACAATTCCCACATGTAGGGGAGGAGCCCTGTGGGAGATGACTGAATTATGGGGACAGATCTTTCCCATGCTGTTCTCATGATAGTGAATCAGTCTCACAAGGTCTGGTGGCTTTAAGGAAGAGAGTTTCCTTGCACAAGCTCTCTTTGCCTGCTGCCATCCATGTAAGATGTGACTTGCTCTTCCTTGCCTTCTGCCATGATTGCAAGGCCTCCCCAGCCATGTGGAACTGTGAGTTCTCCATGAAACTTCTTTCCTTTGTAAATTGCCCAGTCTCAAGTATGTCTTTATCAGCACCGTGAAAATGGACGAATACAACCAGCCTTGGCAACATAGGGAGACCCTGTCTCTGTAAAAAAAAAAAAAAAAAAGTTAAAAATTAGCCAGGCACAGTGGTGCGTGCCTATAGTCTCAGCTACTAAGGAGGCTGAGGCAGGAGGATTGCTTGAGCCCAGGAGTTGGAGGCTGCAGTGAGTCATGATGGTACCACTGCACTCCATCCTGGACAATAGAACAATTCCTTGTCTTAAAAAAAAAAGGAAAAAAATCTGTCTTAAAAGTCTACTATTTGGAGAAACCACTTTAAGAAAGCAGCTCTTTTTGAGAAAACCAATAAACATCTTGGAAAAGAATCTTGATGCTCATGTGTTCTAAATCATTTATAATGCAAAATACAAGTTCTGATGTCTGAACTATTTAAACGTGAGGATCACATGGGAAAGTGTAAAGTGCCACTTTCCCATTTGGGGACAGAGATGTACCCATGCTCCCTGAGATCTGGAGGGGAGCACCCAGCCCCACACAAAGGCTCAGGGTTTGTGGCTGAGGCTAGATGCTCTTCAGCCTCAACCAGACCAATGGTGTCTTTCTTCGGGTAGTAACCATGGCCTGTGCAAGCGTACCGAAGGAGAGCAAACACTCTAAAGAAGCCCTTGGCATTTCTCCCTGTTTCAATAGGCCTAGCTCGTGCTCCTATTTCTAATCTGCTCCCGGTCTCACCCTTCACCGTCCCTGGCATAGAATTCTCATTCTAACAGATCAAATCATATCACTCCTGCCCCTGCTGAGAAGCCCCCCGCACCCCGCCCCCCCCCCCCCCGTGGCTTCTAGATCTTCACATCTGGCCCTCTCCCACCTTTCCATTGTCTTATCACCCCAGCCAGTTTCCAAACACATCAAGAACTCTCCAACCCCAGACCTTCACTCACACTCCGGTCCCCTCCTTCCTCAGCAGGGAAAGTTCTCCTGCTCTGCAGGAACTCCCGCCCCACCCCCACCTCCATCTACACAAGGTCAAGTTCAAGCCTCATACCTGGGAAATCTCCCCTACCAGGTCACAAGACAGAAGTAACTGCTTCTCATTCGCTCAAAACAAAAAGTCCTCAAAGCATTTAGCACACTCAATTTCTTATGTCAGAATACCCCGAAAGAGTGCATGCCCCATCAGCCTTCCTATTTCCAGGAGTGACACCAAGGCTAGCACTAGAAAGTACTCAGTAAACGTGTACGGGTTTTAATTTACTGTGATTGACTCAAAATATACAGCACAACTTTAAAACATGACCAGCTTCCTGTATACCCCTTGAAGGGTTCTGAAAATCAAACCCTTTTGTCTCTATATGTCCAAGGTAGATTATTTCTAATAATGGACTTGCTTATTCTAACAGGTTATTTCTACGTAGTGGATTGGAAGATGTCAAGTCAAAACCACTTTTCCCTTGAGTGGCTTAATATTCTGCTTCTTGTTGAATCCAGTAATCATCTCCTTGTTGTCCAACCCTCACCTGAAATTTTACAGTTGGTTAGAACTACATACTTTTGGAATCACAGGCACCAAAATGCTTATGATTTCAACACAGATGTTTCAAGTTACAGAATAAAGTATTAACTCCTGGCAAGGCCTGCTGTGAACGTGTAGGTTTGCCTCAACTGCACCGCAGCACAGCCAGAGAAAAGCACCTGGGCTCGCCTTTTTCTCCTCGCCTGCGAGCCTCACCGCTCCGCGTTGTGTGAGATCATGCACCCAGGCGAACCCAAGTCAAGGGACAGGGCAGAACATTCCTCTCCTTCCTTCACTGGCAAGATCTAATGGGACAATTTTATTACCATTCTCTATGGTGGGAGCTAAGAGATCATCTGAAAAACAATCACATTTTATAAATAATCCTTATCCTCCACAATAATGATACAATTTGAACATGCATTTGGCTACCAGTTATTTCAGAGGACTTTTGGTAACTTAATTCAGGTTCGACAAGTGAGAATGTAATGTGCCTCCTGTAAAGCTCATCTATGTGTCTGGCTCTATGGCCCTTTCATATCCGTGAAATAACGAGCTAAACTCCCAAAACAATGTTTGACAATAGATGTAGTACAAATAGGGGTCAATTGAAAGGGATGCTGTGAGAAATGTATTACTAATAATAACGTATCAAAGATAGCATTTGGTTTCTGGTTTTATACATAGAGTAGATAGATTCCAGGGTATTCCTATGATAACATCACTCTTTTCAGAGCAGAGTTTCAGCTAGGATCCCCCACAGCAGCCGCTCCCCACCCCCCAGCACTTGAACTTGTCATCACGTGTATTGTGACTCAGAATAAAAGGTTGTGAGCCAATTTTCATCGGCTTCCAGACTGGAATTTCAAAGCCCTATAAAAGATCTGGCAACAAAAAATGAGGAAGCATGCAGCAGACACTGAGAATTTTTATAGTAGATAAAAATCTTTCAAACAATTCAGCATTTTATCATCATTACTGAAGCAAAATTGGAATTCCAGCAGAGATTTTAACCTCTCCCCCCATGGAGGCAGTTCAAAACAAAGTTACCACTTGGATCCCAGCAGGTATCACCCCTGCTCTTTTATCTGATGCTTTGGCTGTGAGAGGGAGCCCCCTGCTTCCTCTGAGGGTGCAAAGGTAAGGCTAGGCGCTCAGTACTGCAGAGGCTGGCAGGCCCCATCAGCCGCCAGCCAGTCAGCAGACACAGCTCAGGCCAGGCCACCTACCCAAGCCAGGGCAGTCAACCAATTAGAGCAATTTACAACCTTTAAAAATTGCCAAAATATTTCTCTTTTGTTAATACGACAGATCGCCAATTCCTATGAACTTACAAATTGTGCTGAAATGAAAAAAAAAAAAAAAATACATGAGCATACTGAAATATTTACAAATGAAATTAGGTTGATATAATGTGTGGGGTTTCAAAATAGTAGTGGTAGGGGTAGATGGGGGTATAAGTGAAATAAGACTGGCCATGCCATTGATACTTTTTGGAGCTGGATGATAAGTACATGGTGGGGGGTTCAATATAATATTTTTGAGTTATACTACTTTTGCATATATTTGAAATTTTGCAAAATAAAACATTAAAAAGTGTGAAATCAAATTTCAAAGAAACATATTAAAAGCCTATAGAGCAATCCATAGAGTACATACAAATGTCTACACAGATTCTTACGTCCTAATGTGTCACAGTCCTACAGTACAAAACCAAGTCAAGTCTCAGAGGCGTTCATCTTGGCTCTTTACGAAGGCCGCTTAATTTCATGGACTGAGGTTTTTGATTAAGGAGGCACCTTTTGAAATTCAGCGCAGGTTACAAAATACACAAGATGCAAGCTTTACTAGCTTTTTGTCTACTCAAGTCAAAGGAAGCCTTGTAAAGATCTCTTCTATGCCAAAACAGACAAAACACAACAAAATAAAAATGCTATAAATTTGTCACACGCATAGATGGTGTCACGTCGGCAGGTAACAGCTAATCCTTCAGAAGAAGGCGGCATAGCAACAGTGGGTAACGAAAAATGCGGCTTTACAGTTTTTTAGCGTTTGAACTTTTGACCTCCCAAAATGTCAAGAAAGAATTTCTAAACCGCGGAACCAGAAAGAATGCTTTCTTCCCTGAAATTGTTTCCTAAAGCTTTACTATTTACCGTGTACGCTTTTAGCTACGGGACCCAAAGTGCAAAACTCAAAAGTGTATTCTAAAGGCGGTGTAAACTGGATTAAGGAGGGGATGTTAAGTAGTGCAATAAAAACCAGCAAGTCAAAGCAGCACTGGAAGTGCGGCGGCGACCTTCACCGCCGGGCCACTCTGCCCCTCTTCAGGTTCTGCTCTCTTTGTGGAGGATCACATATTTTCACTCCGGCCTCTTTGTGTCCCTTCCTTCAAACACATAAAACGACTGGAGAGACGTGCTGCAGGCGAGACATTCAAGACGAAATCTGCAGCCTTGTCGAGTTCAGAAATGCGTGCGCGCAACCCTCAGCCCCCACCCCAGCCTCCCGCCGCGTCCCCCGCGGTCACCCGCCAGGGAAAGGCGTCCCGGGCGCACCTGAGCCGCCGCTGCGCCAGGGAGCCTCGGAGTCCTCCCCGCCCACCTCCGCCAGCCCGCGCGCACTCCAGCCGCGGGGCAGAGCCGGGAGGGGGACACTCACGCACCCCAAGTGCCGAGCCCGCCGAGCCGCCCGCCGAGCCGCGGCACCCACCTGGCATGCCCCAGGCACCGCCCGCCGCTGGGGGAGGCTCCCGCGGGCAGACGGGGGCGGCGCACGAGGAATGGGACGGCTCCCTCCTTTCGGTGCCAGGAAGTTCCCCAATCCCACGCTCGCAGAGGGCCGCCGGCTCCTCCCCCCGCCGGGGCGCGGGCGCCCAGGGGAGCCTCGGTGGTGCCCCCGGCGGGCTGGGGCAGGGCGGGGCTCCAGGGGCTGCAGGGCACGGACGCCACCACCCGGCGGGAAGGGGCGGGAAGGGACGGGACGGGACAGGAGCGCGGCGGCCGCACTCACCCAGGCAGCGGATGTGGAAGCCCGAGGGCGGCCGCAGGGCCCGGCGCGTCCAGCCCTCGCGCAGCGCCTCCAGATGCTCCTCCTTGCCCTGGATCAGCAGGACCTGCTCGTCGATCCAGCCCAGGAAGAAGGTCTCGGCCACCGCGGCCGTGACCTTCTTATTCCAGAAGTGCTGCATGTTCTCGGCTTTGAAGTCGGCGAAGATCTCATAGCCGATATGGTGCCGGGCGAGCTGGCGGGGCTGGGCAGGGGGCGCGGGCCGGGCTGCCCCAGGCCTTTCCCCCGCCAGCCCCTCTGCCGGGCCCAGGACGATGGCCAGGGAGTGAGGCGCGATCTGCAGAAACTTCTCCATCTTCCCAGGCATCTGCCGCGCAGACCCGGCTCACCGCGGCCGCCTCCCGCCGCTCCGGGGAACAGCCGCCGGGACGTGGCTGCACGACCAGCGGGGAGCGCGACCGTCCCCCAGGGCAGGGCTGGCCGCGCCTCCCGCGCGCCCCGCGATCCTGCCTCCCAGGCGCCCGGCGCAGTCCCTGGGCGCAGCCGGCGGGTTGCCGCTGGGAAGGCACGGCGTGCGGGGCCCGCTCCTGCCCGAGCTCTGGCGCACGTTACCTGCAGCTCCGGGCCACCCTCCGGGCAGCGCTCATTTTCCAGCGGCGGCACCCTCGCCTCCCCAGGCGCCCAGCGGCCCCGCGGGGGCGGAGACGCGGGAGGAGGAGGCGAGGGGGCGGGCAGTGCGCACCGGGCCCAGGAACCCCCTCCGCTGGACGCGGCCCAAGGAGTCCGGAGAAGTCCAATGAGGGAGGTGGTCGGGGAGCACGGGTGGCCGAGGGGTGAGCGTTTGGGTGTTGGGCCTCGAGGGAGACCCGAAGGCGGGGGGGAGGGGGAGACGCGACGGCGACACTTGGAAGGCACCGATTCCGGAGCGGCGAGTGTCGCTCCTCCCCACGCTCCACCCTGCCCCCACCTCCCACCTCCCGCTGGAACAAGTGGATTCGCTGACTGGTTAATGAATGTACCCTTGGAAGTGGCTTTTTAAAAAACTTAGTCAACCACGAAAAATTGTCATCAGTCCCTCCTCCCAAACTCTCGTGGAATTCTACTTTCTTGTCTCCAGCATATACTTTTGCCTACCCTAGAGAAAACCCAATCAACCGTTCCTAGTATTATCTATATAACCCTGGGTTTATGAAGAGGTTACAGAAATTTACCAGGAAAGGTAACCATGATGCTTTTGAGAAAATTCCTTATGTTTGTTTCTATGCAAAACTCTGTTTTACTTATTTTTTAATCAAGAGAGACTAGAGGTCATATATAAAAAGAAATGATTGTCGTAAGAAGCACTGAGAGGTTATGCTACACCTACCCAGAGTGGTAAGTAAATTTCAGTGTTGGAACAGGTATTCAAACACAGGTATCTGGGCCTTATGCCCAGAGTTTCTGATTCAGTAGGTCTAGGTGAACCTGGTTGTTTAAATTTCTAACACATTCCCAGATGCTGCTGCTGCTGCTGCTGGTCTGGGTCCACACAGTGAAAAACACTGAATGTCCAGCCTAATTTTGGGAAATGGAAATAATAACTGTTTCCTGCTGGCCTCCTATAATTTTATTATCATGAAAAAGTCACTAAAGCTGGGTCTAAAGACCCGTGGTTTTTGTTGCTGTTGTTATTTGTTTGTTTTTTTGAGACTAAATCTCACTGTTGCCCAGGCTGGAGTGCAGGCAATCTCGGCTCACTGCAACTCCACCTCTTGGGTTCAAGCAATTCTCTTGCCTCAGCCTGCTGAGTAGCTGGGATTACAGGTGGGCGCCACCACACCTGGCTAATTTTTGTATTTTTAGTAGAGACTGAGTTTTGCCATGTTGTCCAGGCTGGTCTCGAACTCCTGACCTCAGGTGACCACCTGCCTCTGCCGCCCAAAGTGCTGCGATTACAGGCATGAGCCACTGTGCCTAGCCAAGACCTGAGTTTTAGTCCTACTGCAGGATGCCCTTGAACAGGGCACAGAAACTCAATTTCTCCATCTGCAAAATGGAAGTTATTAAGTCCTTCTCAGTCCCTGTCACTGAACTGGTGAAGGAATCAAGCAAATAAACGGATAGGAAGTCATCTCAGATTATAAAGTTTTCGGTCAGCATGAGGGTGTTACCGCTAGTCACAGACACCAGGTGCTGCTCTTCAGACCTCAGAAAGCCAAGAGCTGGGTTTAGCATAGGAAGGCTGCTGGAGCAGGGCACCCTGACCTCAGAATTTCCCAGGCACCCACCCTGTGGGGAGACCTGTTATTTTCTTGCCTGGCTTTTGGTGCTCTTGCACTAAGAAGCCTCAATTTGGCCCCATTGAAATGCACATTCCTCAACCTCCTTGCTTAGTGCCTGGGCCTCAAGAAGAAAGGAAGTAATGGTGGATAGAAAAATGGAAGAAGGGACGATTTTACACTTCTGACTTTTTTTTAGTTTGTATTTATCTCTTTAATTTTTTGCTTTATTTTGACATAACTTCAGACAGACAAAAGTGCAAGAATTGCACAAAGAATATCCACATCTTCACTTGGGTTCCTCAATTGTTAATATTTTACTCTCTCTCTACACATGCACAAATTCTTTTTCTAAACAATGTAACAATCTCCATACTATAAATTATTTTACTCTTTTAATTTTAATAAGTATCTTTTTGAGAGGTATTTTGAGATTATATAAATCCCATCCTCTTACTTCTCCAGTGATTGCTCGTTACAGTGGTCTCTGGTTCTTGTTTGTCTTGATAGTATAATAGTTGCTAAATTCTAGTATTCCAATTTCATCACGCCTTCTACATTTTTTAGTTGTCATTCTACTGTAAAAATGAGCTTCCTTTATTATTTATAACAGTGTGGGCTATGCCTTCTTTCTTCATTTAATAGGTTATAATTCTTAACTATCATCATTATTTCAATGTTCATATTACCCCAAATTTGGCCAGTGGGAGCCTCTAAAAGCTGGGTCTTATGTCCTTTTGAATTGATCCCATCATTCTCTGAGCACTTCCTTACTTTTTGGCACATCGAGATGTTCCAGGATCATTTTGCCCCACCCTTACAATCAGTCATTTTTCCAAGGAGCTCTGGTTCCTTTTAGTGAATGGTATTTAGAAACCAGCATGTAGCTACTAGGTGTGCTCATTGCTACTGAGGTGACATTGGGTTTTGATTAGTCCATCTATTCATGAGCAGTGTCCACAAGGTATTGTACTTCTTCTCTTTACAATATGTCTTCAGTCATCTGTTTCATAAATATGAGGCAGTGTAGCTTAGTACAAATATGTTGGCTGCAGGTGGGACAATGTATGTTCACTCTACTTATCAGGTAGATGAAAGACCTCAGGCAAGTGACCTGTTTAACCCTCTGATTTCTCATTTCTAAAATGGACAGTTGTCATGAGAAACAAGACATCATGCGTAAAGTGCCCAGTACCTGGCAGGCACTCAAGAAAACACAATTTCTTCCCTTTCTACTCATTGACACATAGACGTATATCTTTTTCCTTAGTGTAGCTCTCCCCACAACCTCCAGATTTCTGCTTCTCTCAGAGCCCAGAATACAACTGCATTGTGATGTTCAGGCGTTTCCCTCCACAGAATAAAAGAAATGCTGCTCTGATCAGAGGTGGGGATTTTGCTGCTTCTACTGCAGCTCCTACCCCATCTTGCTTTTTTAAAAAGCATACGATCACAAGAATGGCCTGTAACACCACCACTCTGGGAGGCTGAAGCAAGAGAATCACTTGAGCCTAGGAATTCAAGCCCAGCCTGGACAACATAGTGAGACCCTGAGTCATAAAATTTGTTTAAAAGAGTAACCAGGTGTGGTGGCGTATGCCTGTGATCCCAGCTACTCAGGAGGCTGAGGTGGGATGATTGCTTGAACACAGGAGCTTGAGGCTGCAGTGAGCTGTGACTGTAACACTGTACTCCATTCTGGGTGACACAGCAACACACAGTCTCAAAAAAAGAAATGAATTAACCTTAAAGCTCATCTTGGCAAACTATCCCTTTGGTGCCTGAATGCCTTCCGGAAGTCTTCTAAATGACCACTGTTTATGCAAGACTATCTCCTGATCAGGCCCTTTCCCAAACACGTGTGCTTCCAAACTAATGTGCTAGCCCCAGAAACCACTCTGCAGCAGCTGCTTTTGGGGTCTCCTGCTCTGCCTCTCCTTGCCCTGTTCCCTGCTCATGAACACCCTCCAAGCCTCCTTATGATCATCCAGACTGCCAGAACAATCTCCCAATCTTCCCCAAACCATGTACTTCAAGGTGCCAAGGCAAAGCATGCTCCGTGATGTGGGCCTTCCTGGCAACTCGTGATACTCTCAGTCACTTGACCCTAAGGTAACTCTGTCTATGCCTGAAAATCACCAAAAATAGCTTCTTCATTTTCCATCAGTGTCTCCTGAGCAAAAACTTACAAAATACTGCAAGAACATGCAACCATCTGAAATAGTTATCCATCTTTTTCCCTAGGAAATTAAATGCAAAACTGCCTTTAATATAGACAACCTTTGACATTCTCAGCAAGACACATTTCCCTCTTGAGGCGCATCACAAACATCTGCTGTCCAATTGGCTCTGGCTTCTATTTGCATAATTAAATGGCCTATTTTATTTTCTCATAACAAAGTATTTTCTAGAATACTCAAAGGAACAGAGTTTTCAAATAGCTACTTCTTGAAAGATTGCTCGAACCTTTGGAAAAAAATAGGTTTTCCATCTTTCATTACAGCTACCTAGGCTCAGCAGCCTTGGAGCCAAGTTTTAGTCAAAAATTAAGAAGACTCAAACATTCCTTTTCCCATCCCTGAATCTACAAAAAGAAAGCATCTTTTTCCAAACACATGCCGTAGGAGCCCAGCCCTAAGATGTCTGGACAAGTCCTACCTGCATACTCTTTCCACATCTGGATCCAGAGGTCTTTGTCTTCCTTAGGCAACAATTCCTCCTAGTAATAATAATAGAGTAAAATTTACTTCAGCAACCAGGGCATGGAAAGGTCTTTAATTCTTACAACAGCCCTCTAAGGTAAATATTATACCATCTCTATTATTTTGTGGATGAGGAAACTAAGGCACAAAGAATGTAGGAAATTTGTCTAGGATTCCCCAGCAATGAAATGCCTACTTTAGAATTAGAATCTAAACCTAAGCAGTTTATTCCAAAGCTCAGTCTCCCTGTTGTCCCTTCTGTTCCACTTAATCTAACCAACCACTTGTAGGTAGAACATCCCATTAAGGTCCTCCAACGGCGCCTCTTGCATAAATGATTCTTGACGTTTTTACTAGCCATCTACTGCAGCATAACAAATTATCCCAAAACTTAGCAGCTTCAAACAATAAACATTTTTAATCTCACAGTTTCTGCAGGTCAGTAATCCAGGCACAACCCCACTGAGTGCCTAAATGGTTTGGATCTGTATCTCCACCCAAATCTCATGTTCAATTGTATTCCCCAATGTTGGAGGTGGGGCCTGGAAGGAGGTGATTGGATCATGGGGGTGGATCCTTCATGAATGGTTTAGCACCATCCTTTTGGCACTGTTCTTGCGAGTGAGTTCTCACAGCATCTGGTTGTTTAAAGGTGTGTAGCCCTTCCCCGATCTCTTTCTTGGTCCTGCTCTTGCCATGTAAGATGCCTGCTCCAGCTTTGCTTCCTGCCATAATTGTAAATTCCCTGAGGCCTTCTATGAAGCTGATGCCACCATGATCCTGTACAACCTGCGGAACCATGAGCCAATGAAACTTGTTTTATTTATAAACCACCCAGTCTAGGCTGGGCGCGGTGGCTCACACCTGTAATCCCAGCACTTTGGGAGGCTGAGGCAGGTGGATCACCAGGTCAGAAGTTCAAGACCAGCCTGGCCAATATGGTAAAATTCCATCTCTACTAAAATACAAAAAAAAAAAAAAAAAATTAGCCGGGCAAGGTGGCACATGCCTGTAATCCCAGCTACCTGGGAGGCTGAGGCAGGGGAATTGCTTGAACCCAGGCCGTAGAGGTTGCAATGAGCTGAGATCATGCCACTGCACTCCAGTTCAGCCTAGATGACAGAGCAAGACTCCGTCTCAAAAAAAAAAAAAAGAAAGAAATTAGCTGGGCATGGTGGCAGGTGCCTGTAATCCCAGCTACTTGGGAGGCTAAGGTAGGAGAATCACAGGAACTCGGGTTGGGGGGGAGGTTGCAGTGAGCTGAGACTGCACCATTGCACTACAGCCTGGGCAACAAGAGCAAAACTCCTTCTCAAAAAAATAAATAAATTGATTAATTAATTAAAAAACACTCAGTCTCAGATATTTCTTTATAACAGTGTAAGAACCAACTAATACAGTGTCCTCTGGCTCAAGGCATCTCAGGAAGCTGCAGTCAAGCTGGGGATGCTGTCTCATCTGAAGGTTCAACTGAGTGTGAACCCATTTTCAAGCTCACTCACATGACTATTGGCAGGATTCAGTTTCTTGAAGGTTGCTGGACTGAGGGCTTTATTCCTCCCTTCTTGGAAGCCCACTGTTTTCCTTGCAACTTGAACCTCTCCACAGGGTAGCTCACAACGTGCCAGATGGCTTCCCTCAGATCACCCAAAACAGAAATAACATCCCATCACCTCTGCTGCATTCTGTTTTCTAAAAGTGAGTCACTAAAGCCAAGCTAACACTCAAGGGCAGGGGTTTATGCAAATGTATGAATTCCAGGACATAGAGATCATTCGCACTCATCTTAGAAGCTGCCAGGCACATTTATATGAACTATGAAAATCTTCAATTATTAAGATAATTACAATAAAGTGACAAATAAAAAGAGCAACTTCTAGTAGAAATGATCTCCCTCACATAGAGATAGCAAGCTCTTGACATACACAATCAGAAAAAGTATTGATCTTCTCAATAGGAGGGGCTATCTTAGAGGATATACCATCAGAATTCAATGGAACTAAGATAAGAAGATACTTTATTGGTCCTCACTGCTGTCATCATTTGCATTACTATCAACCTCATTAACATCATCACTGCCAATTGATGATTACTCACTATATACCAAGCAATGTGCTAAGAACTTTTCATGCGTGGTCATATTATTGTGTGTTTTCTCAGAAGACAGACATAATGGCAACAATATTTTTGAGATAAGTTACCCAGTGAATTTTCCTTTTCAATAATTCTCAATTCTCAGTTGCCTCACAGTATCTTCCATTCATGGACTCAATTGTTTTCTCCATGTCAGTTTACCAAAATGTGCCTCTGATTATAGCTTCCTTTTCTTCCTCAGCCTTTCCCTCTCTTTCCCCTTCCTGCCCCACTTCCACCATCCCCAGTCTCTCCTCTCTTGGTCCCTATCTCTAGCTGCTGCAGTGGCCAGGAGCTAGGACAGAGATTCCTTCAAATGCTGTTACAAACACAAGGTAAAAACCAGTCAAGGAAACATAATGGGTTTAGGGGGAGCAATCACCAGGTAAAGGAATGACCCTGAGTGCAATTAGAGCATGTCAAAGGGTGAAGGGACAGACAGAAACAGGAGGACCTACCTTAGGTAGGATGTTGAGGGAAGGCCTCGCAGAAAAGGTGGGGGTGTACTCCAGCCCAAAGGATAAGAAGTAGCCCCACTTGCCAAGACTACAGTGGTCACACTATTCATGATCCTGGGAATACTGCCCCTTCCGGGATATATATACACTTATTCATATATGTGTACACTTATTCATATATATGTACATATTCATATTCATATACATATATACATATAGAGCCTCATTCTTACAAAATCAGTAAGAAGGAACAATTATTATGCTAATTTTCCAAAGAGAAACAGGTTCTTAGATGTTAAGTAATTTGCCCAAGATCGCACAATTAATAAAGCCAAGATTTAAACTAGATCTATGAATTCAGACCCATGTTTCATCACCACCCACTGCAGCTTCCGCAGAAATTAAGAACCTACATGATAAACCAGTGTTATTTTAGGCCCAGGAAAGCATGCACCAATTTATTTGAAAATATTCAGGAAAAACTATGAAAAACTGCTTGAATATCTAATCATATAAGAAAGCCTCAAAGCCATCTCAAGCTCTCTGGGGAAAAGCTTTGCCTCGGTTGTCTCAATCACGAAGTTCAAGATGAGTGGGATTTGGGTCAGTATGAAAGAGCATGGTGAATGAAATTCTTTGTCAGCCCTTCTCCCCACTGCCTGCAGTCAACTGCCTGCCATTCTTGCTGGGGAAAGAGCGCTCTGCTAAACTTGCTCCTGGCCAAACTTATCAATTGCTGATTGTCCACTGTGCTATAACAGAAGCCCAGACAATCATCCCTCAGGGAGATACATTCCTGCCTAAGTGCCTTCAGTTTGGAATTTGTGTTTGTGGCAGCTACTGTTTTCTGCAGATGACTGCCACAGTACCTCCTGTGCACATGCATTTCTATGATATGACCTTGCCACACTTCCATCAAGAGGTAGAATCCATCTCTTCACCCCCTTGACTCTGGGCAGGCACTGTGATTTCTCTGACCAACAGAATAGAACTGAAGGGATACTGCATGAGTTCTGGCCGTAGACCTAAAGTCTCACAGTTCCCAATCCTGCCTCATGGAAGCCAGCCACCATGTAACAAGTGCAACTATTCTGGGATCATCATACTGTGAGGAAGCTCAAGCTAGCCACATAGAGGATGTGCAGACAGAGTACTGCTGGCCAGTCCCCAGCCGTTCTTGCCATCCCAACCCAGGAACCAGACACATGAGTGAAGGAGACATTCCAGCCCCAGCAGACACCAAGTATGGAAGAGCTGAGGCCCCAGACTGATGGCCCGAGTTGAGCTGTCCCAGACATCTCTGGCCATTCAAGCCATCCCAGCTGAAACTTCCAACTTTGGGTAGCAAAGCTGAGCCATCCCACTTTGCCCTGCCTGAGTTCCTGATCCACAGAATTGTGAGCATAGTAAAATGGTGGCCATTTTACATCACCACGGTTTGGGGTGATTGATTACACAGAAATAGATAATTGTAATACCATTGTTCTTATAACATATGCATGCTACATGTGGAACTATAATTTATAAGAATCCAGGCAGGAAATAATATTTTAATGCCATGCTGATTATGTATGGAGAGTCAGCTTTTATAAAGAAAAAAGAATATCCTTCTATATTATTTTGATAGCACAGTATTGCAGATGGATGACCTTCTCTGCCATGTCACAATGTAGCATGAAAGCCCTCGTCAGAAGCCAGGCTATGCCCTTGGACTTCCCAGACTGCAGAACCATGAGCTAAATAAACCTCTCCTCTTTATAAATGACTCAGTCTCAGGTATTCTGGTAGACTCATAAGCAAGTAGTTCCAGGCACCAATTGAGTATGTGTCAGAAACAACAGCATCTGCACAAAAAACCCTTACTGTTGTCAGGTACAGTGGCACATGCCTGTAATCCCAGGCACTCAGGAGGCCAAGGTAGGATAATTGCTTGAGCCCAGGAGTTCAAATCCAGCCTGGGCAATATAGCAAGACCTCCACTTATAAAAATAAAAAAAAGATAAAATTTAAAAAATTAAAACCTGGCTCATCCCTGTAATCCCAGCATGTTGGAAGGCCAAGGTGGGAGGGTCAGCTGGGCCCAGGAGTTTGAGATCAGCCTGAGCAACGTGATGAGACCCTGTCTCTAAAAAAGAAAACATGAGTCAGGCATGGTGGCACACACCTGTAGTCCCAGCTACTCAGAAGATTGAGGCAGGATCACTTGAGTTTGAGAGGTTGAGGCTGCAGTGAGTTATGATCATGCCACCGCACTTCAGCTGGGTGACAGGGTGAGACCCTGTTTCAAAAATACAAAAATAAAAACTGTACTGCAGTAGGAAGCCAGAATTTCCACAGAACTTCTATAACCATGGGGGTGACCATTTATTCTAAGATTTCTAAAAGATTCTTTCAATAATAACCCAACCTTAATTGTGTCATAATACTTATACAGTATTCGAGATTTTTTTTCATGCTTATGACTACATGTTTACCTACAAGCAGGAATCCATCAATTGTTGAACCTTCAATTATGTGTCTGCTACTGCTTATCCCAGATAAATAATAAAAATAGCTAGCATTGCTATGGTGCTTCTTATGTGTCGTGCAACGTGCTAAGCACTTTATGTATATTCACTTATTTAATCTACACAGCAGCCCTATGGGATAGACACTCTTGTTATCCTAATTTGACAGATGAGAAACTGATTCACAGAGAATTAAGCAACATGTGGAGGATCTCCACTGTTAAATCACTGCTGTGGTTTGGATGAGTTGTGTGTCCCCACCAAAACCCATGTTGAAATTTGATCCCCACTGTGGTGGTGTTGGGAGGTGGAGCGTAGCGGGAGGTGTTTGGGTCCTGGGGGCAGATTTCTCATGAATGGCTTGGTTTCACGCCCACGGTAGTGAGTGAAGTCCTTCTCCGGTAAGACAGAATTAGTTCTCCCAGGAGTGAATTCGTTCCCATGAGAGCAGTTGTTATAGAGTGAGATTCTTCCTCCTGTTGGGTCTTCCCATGTGTCTGCTTCCCCTTTGACCTTCTCCGCCATGTCATGATGCAACGTGAAAGCCCTCGCCAGAAAGCAGGCTACACCCTTGGACTTCCGAGACTGCAGAACCACGAGCTAAATAAACCTCTTCTCTTTATAAATGACTCAGTCTCAAGTATTCTGTTATAGCAACACTAAATGGACTAAGACAGTCACCAAGCCATGATTCAGGCAGTCTGGTTTCAGACTTTGTGTTCTTAACAGCTACACTGTGAGACCCCTTGCACTGGTTTTTAAAGAGTTTGTGATGGTCTAGTGATTATAGCCACACGTGTGCGAATCACTTACTTTGAGGATATTGGCTATCTCTTGTGGTTGAGAATTCATATGATATTGAAAACACTACCAAGGTATATCCCATATGTCACTTCTTCCCACAACCTACCAAAGACGCCTTGGTGAGGATTCTAGACTGATCTATCCTACAGGGAAGACTTTTTGACTGCCTGAGCTACTTTCTCAAAATGGCTTGAAATGCTACTAGAAGTTTCTCTATCTAGAATGATTCTTCACTAAATTTTCCCAAGAGAATTCATCTTTTCTGGTAGGAAGTTTAATAGTGCCACTATCAGTGAAAGCTCATGTGGCCTAACCTGTAACTGCAGGTGGGTTTTGAGATGCTTCTGAATAATGCCTCTGTTGACATTCCCTGAGCCGTCACCCCTCTCTACACATATAGCACTGGCCCTGGCACTTCAACTACAATGGCAGAAGCCTCATCCCACTTCAAAACCAAATTTCAAAGAGCAGTGTGCAAAATATATATTTCTTTGTCTTCAGTTTCTATTCGTGGTTTGTTTATGTTCAATTTCCTGTACCTGTGCACAGCAGTGATTAAGAGTAGAAGCCAATCTAGCATAATTCTTTTCCCCACTAAAATACTTGACTCTTTTCCTGCTTGTTATTGTAAACCCAACCCAGATTTCATGCTAAATTCATTTTTGTTTGAACAAGAATTCCACCAGCCAAACCAAATCATTGAAATGTTGACAGTATTGGATATCCATATCATTAGTGGGCGTGTCTCCGGCTCTAACTCGAGTGATTGGAAGCTGCTAAATCTTGCTCCCATTCATGAAGAATCATGTATAAGACAACTATTGTATTCTAGGCAGTAAGCTGACTGCTGGACAAAGAGAAATAGCTTTAACCTGGCCCTTGTTTGGAGGAGTCTTACAGTTTATACAAAGAAACAGAGAAGTTATCCCCCCAAAATGAAGTTACACCGATTGAGGGAATGGTAGAAACATGTACCTGCTGCAGAGGAACAGAGAGGAGAGAGGGGCATAAATGGAAGGAGTGGCTCATTATAAATAGGAAGTGGAAACAAGAGAAGACTGCTTCTGGTGGGTGCTGTTGAGCTAACACGTAAGAGATGAGTACCTGTGGAATGGTATTGATGCATTACACGGAGCTCTTTCCAATTGATGGGTCTTGATCCACTGCCAAGTCCCTATCCTTGGGAAGTATGTTATAAGAAAATGCTTATTAACACTACAGTGTCAGTTTGGAATGGATCTTTTTTAATTTATTTTAAAGTTAGAGTAGGGTCAAAGTTTCTCCAATCATAATTTTACTCCCATTCTTTTGCATATTGCTGGCTTTATCCAGTAAGAAAAGAAGGGGGGACTTGCAACTACCCTGCCAGGATTTGTGTATTTCACCGTACTCTCACGGGCCTGTGTCCTTCACATAAATGACATCCTCCAAGAGGGCTGTGGTGGGAAAACAACATGACAAACTGCTGCTATCATACATACTATCCTGTCATCATTTTCATAAGTATTTAGATGGACATAGATATACCTTCTTGCTACTTCATGTGAAATAACAATAGCTGATATTAATAACAAAGGTACATGGTGAAATAAACATAACTTTTAGACGTGTTTGTCTCCTCACTGGAATAGCAGCAGTTCATTATCTGTTGATTTTTTAAATGTCATTGCCAAGTTCTACCCTTGATTCTGTCTCCCCCAAAAAAGGAAGTGAATACTCTGTGTCTGAGGTCTCCAGCAGTGGAAATTATAACCTGCCAGGAACCTGCCATCTTGCCCAAAATACATATTCTCAAGTAAACAGGCCCTCCTTCCTCTGAGATCACTGCAGATGGCAGATTTCCAAAAGGAAAAAAGAAAAAAAAAAAAAAGACCAGCTAAAAATAGGCAATTTTAGGAAAATGCCATGGCTAATCAGATAACTGCTATCTGAAACATGCAGATATCAAAACATGTAAAAAGGCAGAAACACAGTCACTCATAAGAGAAAGAATAATGACTCAATGACTTAATACGTGTTCTAGTTTTCATTTGTTTGTTTTTAGTTTGGTTTGGTTTGGTTTGAGATAGAGTCTCCCTCTATTGCCCAAGCTGGAGCACAGTGGCACTACCTAGGTATTAAAAAGTAGAACTTCAGCCGGGCGCAGTGGCTCATGCCTCTAATCCCAGCACTTTGGGAGGCTGAGGCAGGCAGATTGTGAGATCAGGAGATCAAGACCATCCTAGCTAACATGGTGAAACCCCGTCTCTACTAAAAGTACAAAAATTAGCTGGGCGTGGTGGTACGCGTCTGTAGTCCCAACTACCTGGGAGGCTGAGGCAGGAGAATCGCTTGAACCTGGGAGGTAGAGGTTGCAGTAAGCCAAGATCATGCCACTGCACTCCAGCCTGGGCAACAGAGGGGTACTCTGTCTCAAAAAAAAAAAGAACTTCAAAATCATCTATACTGGGCATCCAGTTATAGATTCTTATGACATTTTATGCTTAATGATTTTAGATGTGACTGACCACAGTTTTGAAAAACGTTATGTGTAATTGATTTTTCCAGATGATCCAAGATAAAGTCATTAGACATTTATCTAGAAGGCTAGACATAGACTTCTAGACATTTATCCTGTGTATTCCAGGTGGAAAAATACAGATGTCTACTCTTTCAAATATATTTTAAGTGTTTTATTTGCAGTTTTTCACATTTTTATATGATTAATGGATACTGTCTTGTTCATTGAGAAGAGCAAAATATGTGGCATGTCAATAAGACTTGTCTACCATCTGTAACAATTACTGCAAATCTTGGTGTCTGCTCAGCTCATCACTTTTTTTTTTTTTGAGACGGAGTCTTGCTCTGTCACCCAGGCTGAGTACAGTGGCACAATCTCGGTTCACTACAACCTCCGCCTCCCAGGTTCAAGTGATTCTCCTGCCTCAGCCTCCCAGGTAGCTGGGATTACAGGCACGCTCCCTCACAGTCAGCTAATTTTTGTATTTTTAGTAGAGACGGGGTTTCACCATGTTGGCCAGGCTGGTCTCGAACTCCTGACCTCAGGTGATCTGCCCTCCTCAGCCTCCCAAAGTGCTGGGATTACAGGTGTGAGCCACTGTACCCGGTCTCATCACTTTTAATTTATCCTATTTATCCTGTTTAAATATTTTGAAAGGTATAAATATAATTTTAAAAAGTAATTGGATAAGCACTCCGTGTCTAAAATTGTATTTCACATCAGAATAAAATATATACAAAAGTAGCATGTTTTAACAGGAAACATGTTATCAAGAAAAATTGGAAACGGAAGGCATTTAGGCCTTCCATTTCTGGCAATAAAGCACACTAGATAGTCTAAAAATTTCTCATTACACCCACCTAAAAGTGATATGTGTCAGAAATAACACCTCTAGCACTTACTGGCCTTATGCTTCTAGATAGGGCAGAGTTTCTTATGTAAGACCAATGATTCTTCCAGGAAGAACTAGAAAAGCTAGATTAAACGTACATATTATCTGCTTACAGACATGATATAGTTTCTAAAGCAAGAAGGAGAAATGGTAACAAAATTTCAGAGAGAAGAGCCATGAAGTAATGTCCAACCTTCTGCAGCCACTTTTCTCAAAGGAAATTGATTAATCCTAAGTATGAGCAAGAGGCTAAAAGTCCAGGCTTTGTCTGAGTAGAGCGCTGCTTCTGATGCGCAGAGACACCAGTAGACTCCCTGGAAGTTTTATGCAGCTGGAGTGACACGATTGAAGGGCCCCAAACATGAACTGTTTTCTCTTCAAGACAGCTGGAAAGGATGCGGAAATAAACAGCTCAACTGAAAACTAGAGCAAAGCTTTTGGCAGCCTTAACGATAAGACAAAGATCAGAGTTCATGACCTGCCAGGGACAGGAACCCCCAGTGTACACGTCAGGTCCTCGAGCATTAGTGTAGGAAGAGAGGTGAACCACAGAGAGCTATGCCAAAACTCTAACCCAGAGTAGTGTCTGCTCAGTCTCTTACTCAGCAAAAGCAAAAGCTCAGTAGCCCTGACTCTAACTGCTTAGCAAGGGGAAGGCTGAAGTTTCCCTGGAGGAAAGTAGCGTCAGCTGGGCCTCTCCAATGTTTGATGGTCAATGTGCAGATTTCAGTTAAAAATTACAAGGCCTGCCAGGGAAAAGGATGACATGGAGTCTGTTCAGTCCTGGAGGGAATGAAATATATACCAGAAGCAGACTCATAGCAGAGAAGAACTCTAAAATAACTAATATATGTTCAAGAAAAACAGAGGAAAACAAACTATAGAGATTATTACCAGAGAACCTAAACCTAAAGAAGAAAACTAACTGAAACTGTAAAATGAAAAGGACAATCTCTGAAATTAGGACTCAACAGGTGGGTTCAAGACTACACAATACACAGTGTAAGAAAGGACTGGTGAACTGACAGGTCAGTACGAAGTATTCAGGTTTTAAAGCACAAAGGAAAAAAGTGGAAAAAAAAAAGAGCACAGACACCCCTAGTATATATTGGAACTGTGTAACACATAATAATACTTAAAGCTCTTTGAGAATGGGAGAGAATAAATATTTGAAGACAGAACCAAAAAGAATTTTCCAGAAGTGATATGTCACATTATCTCACAGATTTAAGAAGCTCTGCACAAAGAAAATCACACACACATCAAGATAAAGCTCTTGAAAACCAAAAATGAAAAGAAAATCCTAAAAGTAGCAGGGTGGGCATAGAGCATGGGGGGGATACATTACCTTCAAAGGCATAACAATAAGATGTTTTGTCGACTTTTTAGTAGAAATGATGGCTTTAGAATACAATTGAATATCTTTATAAAAGCTAGAACTCTAGAGCTAGTGACAATAATCTTCTGAAATGAAGGTGAACTAAAAATGTTTTCAGAAGATCTAAATCACAGCACTAATTTAATAATTCTAGCTCCAGTGCGGTTAGTTGAAGAATAGCCCTCTACAATGTCCACGCCCTAATCACTGGAACCTGTAAATACGTTCTATTACATGGGAAAAGGGACCCTTTTTTTTTTTGAGATGGAGTCTTGCTCTGTCACCCAGGCTGGAATGCAGTGGCATGATCTCGGCTCACTGCAACCTCCACCTTCCGGGTTCAAGAGATTCTCTTGCCTCAGCCTCCCAAGTAGCTAAGATTACAGGCACACGCCACCACATCCAGTTAATTTTTGTGCTTTTAGTAGAGATGGGGTTTCACCATGTTGGCGAGGCTGGTCTCGAACTCCTGATCTCAAGTGATCCACCTGCCTGGGCCTCCCATAGAGCTGGGATTACAGGCATGAGCCAAGCCGAAAAGGGGACTTTGAAGATGTAATTAATGTGACTAATCAACTGACCTTAAAATAGGGAGAGTATCCTGAATTATCTGGATGGACTCAATGTAATCACATGAGCCTTCAGAAGCAGAGTCTTCTTCTAGCTGAAGGCAGAAGGGAGATGTGGCAGGAGGGGAAGCTGGACAGATTTCAAGGGTGACAAGGATCTAATGTATTACTGCTGACTCTAAGACATAAAAGCCCATCTGCAAGAACCAGAAGGAGACCTGTAGGAGCATAAGGATAGTCTCAGCTGGCAGGTATTTAAAGAATAAAACCATTATCCTCTGACTGAGGGCTGGGGTGCCACACGTGCACAGGAAGCTCTTAACACAATGAGACAGAGCTGGGAGGTGGAAGAGAAGGAGGAAGGCCCAGGTGGGCTGAGAGAAGGAGGAAGGCCCAGGTGTTCTAAGACAGAACTCCAAGGAATCAAGCAATTCTAAATTAGAATCTGCATTTACAGGCGATCATAACAGTGTCTTTGTTAAAATAAAAGGAGAGACCACTGGGATGAAGACAGGGTGGTACCAGACACGAAGATCAATGATTACACCCAGAAACAGGTGCGTACACTTAGAGTCAACTGATTGGCAATAAAGGTGCCAACCAAATGCAGTGAGAAAGAAGGTATTTTTAACAAATAGTGTTGGGAAATTGAATATTTACAAGCAAAAATACCTCACACCACACACAAAAGTTAACTCAAAATTTATCACGGACCTAAATGTGAGAGCTAAAACTAAAAATCTTAGAAGAAATAGGAATAAATCTTCATGATCCTGGGTCAGGCAATGATTTCTTAACACCAGAAACACATGCAACAAGAGAAAAATGACAGCTTAGACTTAATCCAAATTAAAAGCTTTTGTATGTCAAAAGACACCATCAAGAAAGTAAAAATAAACTCAAATATTGGGAGAAGGTATTTGCAAATCATGTACGTGATACCAAACTTGTATCCAGAATATATAAAGACCTCTTAAAACTCAATGGTTAAAAGATAAGTAGCTCAATTACGGCCGGGCATGGTGGCTTATGCCTGTAATCCCAGCAATGTGGGAGGCCGTGGCAGACAGATCGCTTGGGCTCAAGAGTTCAATACCAGCCTGGGCAACATACTGAAACCCCCGACTCTACTAAAAATACTAAAATTAGCCAGTCGTGGTGGTGTGCACTTGTAGTCCCAGCTACTCGGGAAGCTGAGGCACAAGAATCTCTTGAACCTGGGAGGCAGAGGTGGCAGTGAGCCAAGATCATGCCACTGCACTCAGCCTGGGTGACAGAATGAGACTTCCTCTCATAAAAAAAGATAAGTAGCTCAATGAAAAATTGGCATAAGTCAAAACAGACATTTCCCTGAAGAGGAGAACAGATACCAAACAACCATATGAAAAGAAGTTCAGTATCATAGCCATCAAGGAAATGCAAATTAAAATCACAATAAGCTTTCATATCATTATATTATCTATGCAAATGGCTGTAATAAAAAATAGTGACCGCATCAAATGCTGGCAAGGGTGCAGAGAAATAGATCATTCATACATTGCTGGTGGAAATTTAAAATGGTAGGGCTACTCTAAGAAAGTTTGACAATTTCTTATGAAAGTAAACATGCAATTACTCTATGACTGAACAGTTGCACTCTTGGGCATTTATCTCAGAGAAATAAAAACTCTGCACAAAAGCCTGCATAGGACTGTTCATAGAAGCTTCATTCACAATTGTCAAAACCTGGAAACAGTTCAGATGTCGTTCCAACTCAGATCCCCTTCATCGGGTGGATGGTTAAACAAACCATAGAACATTCTACCATGAAATACTTGGCAATAAAAAGATATAGAGTATTGATACATGAACATCTTGGATGAATTTCCAAGGAATCATGCTAACAGAAAAAAAAAAAAGCCAATCTCAGATTACATACTCTATTGTTTCATTTATATGACATTCTTGAAATGACAAAATTATAAAAATGGAAAGCAGACTCGTGGTTGCCAGAGGCTGGGAACAGTGGCGTGGGAGGAGGTGGAATGGAACACAGCCAGGTGGGAAAGGTAGATGGTGTGGCTATAACAGTCAACAGGAAGGACCCTTGTGGAGATGAACCTGTTCTGAACATTGTGGTAACAGATACACAATATCAGTGATAAAAACAAAAAAGAATAGAACTCGGTCAGGCACGGTAGTGCGCCCCTGTAATCCAGCACTTTGGGAGGCCGATGTGGGCAGACCACATGAGGTCAGGAGTTCGAGACCAGCCTGGCCAACCATGGCCAACATGGTGAAACCCCATCTCTACTAAAAATACAAAAATTAGCCAGGCCGGTGGCATCTCTACTTGGAAGGCTGAGGCCGGAGAATCACTCGAACCTGAGAGGCGCAAGTTATAGTGAGCTGAGATCATGCCACTGCACTCTAGCCTGGTTGAAATAGGGATACTCCATCTCAAAAAAAAAAAAAAATGCACAGAACTAAGTAGACAGGTTGCACACACACACACACACACACACGCACACACACACACACAATTGTACAAATAAATCAGGAGAAACAAGAGTAAGCCTGGTAGATTGATTCGTTGTTAGGATCTTGGCTATATGATATGATAAAATATGCCATCACTGGAAGAAATTGGCAAGGGATCTCTCTGAATTATTTCTTACACCTGCATGGATTTACAATTACCTTTAATAAATTAAAAATAAATTTTTTAATTTAAAAAGATGCAAAAGATTTAAATAAACATTTTCCCCAAGATATACACGTGGTCAAAAGCACATGAAAAGACGCTGCACATCATCTGTCGCTACGGAAATGCAGGCTGACAAAATCACAATGCGATGTCAGTTTTTACCTGGTAGAATAGTTATAATTTTTTTAAAAGGCAAGCAATAATAAGTGTTGGCAAAGATGTGGAGAAATCGGAACCCTCCCACATTGTTTGTGGGAATGGAGAGTGGTACAGCCACTCGGGAACACAGGTTAGTAGTTTCTCAAAAATGAAACACAGACTTCCTGTGTGACCCAGCAATTCCACTTCTGTTAATAGCTAGCTATGCAAAAGAAATTAAATGAAATGAAAACATATGTCCATACAAAGACTTCTAAACAGTTTGGCCGGGCGTGGTGGCTCACTCCTGTAATCCCAGCACTTTGGGAGGCCGAGGTGGGTGGATCACCTGAGGTCAGGGATTTGACACCAGCCTGGCCAACACAGTGAAACCCTGTCTCTACCAAAAAATATTAAAAATTAGCGAGGTGAAGTGGCACATGCCTGTAATCCCATCTACTTGGGAAGCTGAGGCAGGAGAATCGTTTGAACCTAGGAGGCGGAGGTTGCAGTGAGCCGAGATTATGCCACTGCCCTCCAGCCTGAGAGACAGAATGAGACTCCATTTCAAAGAAAGAAAAAACAAGGTCTATTCACATTAGCCAAAAAGTGGCAACAATCTACATGTCCATGAACTGGTAAATGGAAAACAAAATGTTTATGCATATAATGGAATACTATTTGACAATAAAGAAGAATTAAGTACTAAAACACACTAAAAAGTGGAAGAACCTGATGCTCAGTGAAGCAAGCCAGACACAAATGATCACACATTTTATCATCCCATTTACAAGAAATGTACAGAAAAGGCAGATTTGTAGAAACAGAGAACAGATTAGTGGTTGCCTCCAGCTGGGCATGAAAACTGGGGATGACTGCTAATGAGCAAGAGGTTTCTTTGTAGGGTCATGGAAATGTTCTGAAATCAGATCATGGTAATAATTGTACAACTCTGTAAATATACTAAAATTCTTTGAATTGTATCCTTGAAAGAGATGTATGTTATGATGCTGTGTAGATTATATCTCAATAAAACTGATAAAAATTAAAATGAAGCATAATTAAGATAAAGTATGTTTGCAGAACATATTATGATACTTGTTTGGTTTGCATTCAAACTGTTGAGTATCTGGACATGTGGCATGTAGGTCTCCATTTGTGCTGGGGACAGCCTGTCTGCCATGGTCACTAATAGGACCACAGAGAGAGAACTGAGGAACTAAGCCCTGAGAAGGGGTTGACGGGCTTGAGGGCCATACCAAGCAGAGTGGGGAAAACACACAGAAGTTCAGAAAAGTTCTAATTATCTTGCTGTAGATCGTAGTGTTTTACTACTGCAAGATGCTTAGGATTGTCTTTTATTCAAATCTGCTAACCAGCTGGAACTACAGACTCTAGGCCAGGTGTGTTGGCTCACGCCTGTAATTCCAGCACGTAGGGAGGCCGAGGTGGGTGGATCATCTGAGGTCAAGAGTTCGAGACCAGCCTGGACAACATGGTGAAACTCCATTTCTACTAAAAATACAAAAATTAGCTGGGCGTGGTGGTGGACACCTGTAATCCCAGCTACTCGGGAGGCTGAGGCAGGAGAATCGCTTGAACCCAGGAGGCAGAGGTTGCAGTGAGCCAAGATCGCATCATCATCGCACTCCAGCCTGGGCGACAGAGCAAGACTCGGTCACCAAAAAAAAAAAGAAAGTATAGACTCTAAGCTGAGAACATATGACAATTAATTTACTTCCACATTGCTCCAATGGCTTTCTTGAATCCTCTCCTAAGCCCAGTGCTACGATTTTAACATGTTCCCTCCAAAATTCAGGTGTTGAAACTTGATGGCCAATGTGATGGTATTAAGAGGTGGGGTCTTTAAGAGGTTATTTAAGAATTACACAGTGATGAGAGATCCAAGATGGCCGATTAACAACAGCTCAGGATTGTAGCTCCCAGTGAAAGCGCAGAGAGCGAGTGGACGCCGCACTTTCAGACGAATTTTTGTTGCCCACAGACTAGGAGATTCCCGGCGGAGGAGCCACAC
>CAUYLG010005586.1:0-27295 GCA_963573385.1 Cacajao melanocephalus | reverse complement strand
TGTTTCAAAAAAAAAAAAAATAAGACAAACCTTATCAGCTATGTTTAACTAAAACATATTTAATCTAAGAAATTGTTTTTGCAAAGTACTAAAAGATCAAGACACTCTGCCAGGCACGGTGACTCATGCTTATAATCCCAGCATTTTGAGAGGCCAAGGTGGGTGGGTCACTTGAGGCCAGGAGTTCAAGACTAGCCTGGCCAACATGGTGAAACCCCATCTCTACTAAAAATACCCCTCAAAAATTATCTGGGCATGGTGGCATGTGCCTGTAATCCCAGCTACTCTGGATGCTGAGGTGGGAGAATTGCTTGAACTCGGGAGGTGGTGGTTTCAGTGAGCCAAGATCATACGACTTCACTCTAGCCTGGGAGGCGGAGCAAGCCTCTGTCTCAAAAAAAAAAAAAAAAGGCACTCATTGATATTTCTGTAAGTATATCTACATCTTTAACATTGAGATTATCATAGAACTGATCTTACAGGTACTATACATAGCTGCTTATGTTGTTTGGCTCAAGTAGTACTTAGATGCCATTTTTTAATTTTTTTAGTGTTGGGATCTTGCTGTGTTACCCAGGCTGGTCTTAACCTCCTGGCCTCAAGCAATCCTCCTGCCTCTGCCTCCCAAAGTGCTGAGATTACAGGAGTGAGTGTCGGTGCCTAACCATGATGCCATTTTTATTCATCCCAAAGTGGACCAATATGAATATTTGAAATTTCACTGTCAGAAAACGACATAACACTTTGTTCCTTATTGAAATTAAACTATTTCTAAGGGGAGAATGTTTAAAATTTTCATCACAATTTGCAGTTTTATGTGAGTTAGTTCATTAAGTCTTTGCTTAAGAGTATGGAGATGAAAATATGAAGGTTCTTCTCCATATTGCAGGTTCTCAGAATGTGTGGACAAAGGCAACCAAAATAAAATCAAATAAAGAATAATATACATATATATTTTTTACAGGCTTGTATATTTAAATGATAGGATATTGCTTCTAGAGTGTCTAACAGGCATCTCAAATTTAAAATACCAAAAAAAGAACCCTTGATTATTTTTTATCCCTCTCCTCTGTTGACTACTCATTATCACTGGCTAGAAAACAAGACACCTGGAGGTCACTCATATTAAAGTCAACAGCAAATCCTATTGGCTCTAGTTGTAAAATATATTAAAAATCTATTTAATCCCAGCACTTTGGGAGGCCAAGGTGGGCGGATCACTTGAGGTCAGGAGTTTGAGACCAGCCTGGCCAACATGGTGAAACCCTGTCTCTACCAAAAATACAAAAATTAGCTGGGCGCAGAGGCCAGTGCTTGTGATGCCAGATACTCGGGAGGCTGAGATAGGAGAATCGTTTGAATCCAGGAGACAGAGGTTGCAGTGAGCCGAGACTGAACCACTGCACTCCAGCCTGGGTGAAAGTGACACTCCATCTTAAAAAAAAAAAATCGATTTCCCACTGCCTCTTCTACTACCTCCCTAATCTAGACCATTATTACCTCTCACCTGGATTACTTCAATAGCTCTCTAATTAGTTTTTCTGTTTCAATCCTTATCTTAATCCCAGTCTGGTTTGTTTGTTTATTTGAGATGGATTCTAATTAGAAAGCTATTGAAATAGTGTAGGTGAGATGTAATAATGGTCTAGATTAGGGAGGTGGTAGAAGAGGTAGTGGAAAATAATTTTTTTGTTTTTTTGAGATGGAGTGTCAGTCTATAGCCCAGGCTGGAATGCAGTGGCGCAATCTCGGCTCACTACGACCTCTGCCTGCGGGGTTCAAGCGATTCTCCTGCCTCAGCCTCCCGAGTACCTGGGATTACAAGTGCCTGCCACGATGCCTGGCTAATTTTGTATTTTCATTAGAGACGGCGTTTCACTATGTTTAGTAGAAACGGGGGTTCAGCTCGTGATCCACCCGCCTCGGCCTCCCAAAGTGCTGGAATTATAGGCGTCAGCCACCGTGCCCGGCCTTTATTTATTTATTTATTTGAGATGGAGTCTCGCTCTGTTGCCTGGGCTGGAATACGATGGTGCAAGCTCAGCTCACTGCAACCTCTGCCTCCCAGGTTCAAGCGATTCTCACGCCTTAGCCTCCTGAGTAGCTGCGATTACAGACATGTGCCACCACGCCCAGCTAATTTTTGTATTTTTATTAGAGACGAAATTTTGCCATGTCATTCAGTCTTGTCTCAAGTGATCCGCCCACCTCGGCCTCCCAAAGTGCTGGGATTACAGATGTGAGCCCCCGTGCCTGGCCCCCAGTCTGTTTTAAATGTATCAGTCAGAGTAATCTGTGAAAATAAAAGAACAAGTTAGGACACTCCTCTGCTCAAAGTGCTCAAATGGCTTGCCATCTCGCTCTGAATACAATCAGAAATCTTTACCATGGCTTTTAGGTAACAAGAGTAGAACATCAGAGCTTACATTAGTCTGAGAGATTCTAGATCTACACCCACAGAATTCATAATTCTAACAGTCCTGGGGCCTTTGGAAAAGGCATTTACAGTAACATAACTTAACATTGACAAAATGAGATAAAACCCAGAACCTTCATTTTAACACTGCAAGGAGAATCTCTAGGGAGGAGGCGTAACTAACTAAGCCCACTTGCTTCTTTGAATTTTACTTTACATTTGGGGCCCCCTTGTAGTTTTTTTTTTTTTTTTTTTTTTTTTTTGCTGTTGCCACCACCAGGCTAGCACCTTAGTTTCCGCATTTTGTAATGAGGTATTAATTGTACCTATGTCATAGGGTTATAAAACTTTGAATGAGTTAATAAATGTAAAACACTTAGAACCAGTTCCGGTACACAGTAAACACTCAGCATATTTTAGCTAACATTATCAGAACTGTATCTTAGTACTAACCATAACCATCTCATTCAGTAACATAATTGGTTTTAACACAAATAGTGGCTAATTTCACTTACCTGTCATCACTCATTGGCAGTTCATTTACATAGGCAAAGATAAAGGCTAAGACAAATTTTTCCCAAAACATTTTTTTGTTTGTTTTTTGTTTTTTTTTGTTTTGAGATAGAGTCTCGCTCTGTTGCCCAGGCTAGAGTGCAGTGGTGTGATGACTCACTGCAACCTCCGTCTCCCAGATTCAATCAATTCTCCTGCCTCAGCCTCCTGAGTAGCTGGGATTACAGGCACGCACCAGCACGCCCGGTTATCTTTTGTATTTTTAGTAGAGATGGGGTTTCACTTTGTTGCCCAGGCTGGTCTTTAACTCCTAACCTTGGGTGATCCACACACCTCGGCCTCCCAAAGTGCTGGGATTATAGGCGTGAGCCGCTGCACCTGGCCAGTAAATATAATTTCTAAATGATTCATTTTCATTGCATTTTCTGAAAAGATTCTTTGTTTGGAATAGGGTTGACTTAATGAGAACTTTAGTACTTGGCTGCCTGTGAAGTGTAACTCAGACTTACCCATCACACTGCATTTAGAAAACTCCATCCTGTCATTCTGTAATATGGCAAGAATTCAAAAAGTTCTTCATGCACCACTTGGAGAACAAAGAGAAATGTAAGCTGTGTGTTCAGCAGTTAACAAGCAAAGAATAAAAGTGTGTTGTCAGAGAGATAAAAGGTCCTTTTGGTTTTAGGGACCATTAATCATTCAGTTTTGTTCTAATATTTGTCTTTGACATCAATTTCTAGAGAAAGTGCAGGATTCTAGAGAGTAACAGCCTCGTTCCACTTTGAGGTAAGTTATAAGGGACATAACATGTGGTGTGAGTACTTTTCTACTCTCTGAGGACTTCCATCCTTCTTGGACACTCAGCAGCTCTCCTCTCTTTTCTTCTCCCTACTCTGCAATCCAACCCTCTACCATTCTATCATAGACTCCAAGCACTAATGCTACCCTCTAGTTGTCCAGGGCTTAGCATGGCGTATCCCATTCCTTGACTATTGCCCACCTCTCGCCACTATCCCTTCATCCGTCAACCACCCACCTCGAGGAGAATTTTTCTATCACGTTTTCTCTCCTCAAAGCCCTGACAGGTGACTGCTGCTCACCAGACTAGTTAGCCAAAGGCGTGAATGGCCAATATTGGCTTTTTTTTTTTTTTGAGACAGAGTCTCACTTTTTCGCCAGGGTGGAGTGCAGTGGCACAATCTCAACTCACTGCAACCTCCATCTCCCAGGTTCAAGTGATTCTCCTGCCTCAGCTTCCCGAGTAGCTGGAACTACATGTACAGGCCACTATGCCCAGCTAATTTTTGTATTTTTGGTAGAGATGGGGTTTCACCATGTTGGCCAGGATGGTCTCAATCCCTTGACCTCGTGATCCACCCGCCACGGCCTCCCAAAGTGCTGGGATTACAGTGAGCCACGTGCCTGGCTCAATACTGTTTTTTTACATAAGCCTGCAAAAATGTATTTGCTTATTAACAGGGTTTCCGGGAGTGGCAATGCATTAATTAAAGGACCAGTTTCCCCAATAATAGAATTAGAGACTTCTCTTCTGCATTATATGATCAACCAATTTAATTTTATTACATCAATATTACTACAACCAACTTGAACATGTATTACTCATTCTGGCCAGGTTTTTTCTTTTTATTTATTTGTCTTTTAAAAATTAATTTTTATTGATTTTTAATTCACATGCCCTAAAATACCCTAAAATTTTAACCAAATGTTGAATTTGGTCAAAATTCTGCTTTCTTAGTATATTTACAAAGTTGTGCAACTATCACCACAAATTCCAAAATGTTTTCATCATCCCAAATAGGGAGATATTTTTAGAAAAAAATATTTCAAATATTTCTGTCTTAAAACATGCCTACCTGTAAGATTGTGCCTAGTTATAAAAAATAGGTCAAATGTCCTTTAGAAGTTTAGGAACTCTTTTGAGTAAGAGGAGTATCCAAGGTAATTACACAATGACATCTTCCTACAATTAAATTGATTATATTTACTAATTGAATTGATTAGGTTTATGATTAAATTGATTATATAAGTAAAAGTAAATAGTTTGCAAGTATTTTGGTCTGTCTGCTAAAGAAAAGAGAACAGTGTAAGGCATGCATTTTTTCTTTGAACAAAAAAAAAAAAAGAAAAGAAAAGAGAACAGATGGGATAAGGGCCGTAAGAGAGAAAATATGTCCTTTCTTCAACAGTTTGAAATAGTTTAGTTATTTATTTTCAGGTAGCATGATAGAAAAAGGGATTTGAGTGTTTTATTCCAAATTATCTTGTCTGCAAGCAGTGGGAATGAGTCCTGGCCCACACTCCACTACGGGGAGAGAGAGAGAGAGAGAGAGAGAGAGATGCGGGGGCGGGGGTGGGGTGGCATCCCCCGAACAGACTGGAATGGGAGCCTACAGCATTGGAATGCAAGAAACTGTTCTTGTAAGCAAGGAAATGTTCTGAACCATTTCTCTCTATTTGCTGACCAATTTTCTGTTTCCCAAGGCACACTTCAGAAAACTTGATTGTCAAAACTTCCTAAATTTTTACTAGCCTCCAGTTTCAGCCACCTAGTGAGAACATTTTCCACTTCCCAAGGATTGGGATTGGTCCATCTGGAGACAGTTGGCCTTAGTAGGACCAATCCATCGCTGATTCTTTAGACAAACTTCAGAGGTAAGAGTGGGAAAGAGTACCCAGAGAAAGAGATTTGGGCAAATAGATTTTCACTACAGTCACCTTTGATCTTTGTGGTCTTATTCATCTAAATAATATTGTTACTGTTTGAAATTACCAGCACTAGCCAGGAAAAAAAAGAAATGTACTGGCTACCTTGTTTAGAAATTAATTCCAGTGTACACTTCTCATATCCAATATTTTCTTTCAAACTTGAAGAAAGCAGTGGAACTTAATCATACATGGCAGAAAAATATGTAATATGTCGTCTGTTCAAACTAGCCTTTGGATGAACTGTGATGAAAACTAACTAGGAAACAGTGGTCAGGAGAAGATAACAAAGGCTCTGTTACTGACAGTCTCAGATATCCACTAGAGTTTTCCATCCCACCATTTAAATAATGAAGAGTCATTGGGAGTTGAAGCCAAATGCCTCCATTACGCAGCCATAACCATAAAAGAAAACAGAACAAAGCCATCTCTTGCAGAAAGCGTTATTTCTGGGGTTCTAATAACAGTACTTAAAAATAGACTTCTGTGTTTGTCATATTTTATGTGAAGAAGAGTTAAAATGTTTTCTATGAAAAACAAATGGCCAATAAAAAATGTAAAAGTGTCTGCCCGGCATGGTGTCTCCAGCCTATAATGCCAGCATTTTGGGAGTCCGAGGCGGGCAGATCATTTGAAGTCAGGAGTTCAAGACCAGCCATGGCAACATGGCAACATGGCAAAACCCCATCTCTACTAAAAATACTAAAGAAATTAGCTGCCTGTTGTGGCGCATGCTTGTAATCCCAGCTACTTGGGAGGCTGAGGCACGAGAATCTCTTGGACCTGGTAGGCAGAGGTTGCAGTCAGCCGAGATGGTACCACTGCACTTCAGCCTGGGTGACAGAGTAAGACTGTCTCTAAATAAATAAATACAATTTCGTAGTAATAATACTGGCTATTTATTAAGTGCTAACTGAATGTCGGCATTTGCTTTGACAGGCATTATTTCACATAATTTTTAGAATAACACTATGAGATGGCTTTTTATAGAAGTGAAAACTGGAGCTCCAAAAAGTTAAGTAACTTCTCCAACCTCACACAACTAGAGGGTAACAGGACCATATCTCAAATCCAGATCTGTTTTATCTTCAAAACCAACAGCTACTATACATGGCCTGATCTGCCTCTAGCATTTGACCACTTTTTGCACTTTGATTGTGCAGACCCTGGTATATGATCCCTTTTCCCTGCCGCCCCACCCACACATTGGTAAATAATTGGATCTGAGTTGCCAGTGTTGTACTTTGTTTTTTGTTTGTTTGTTTTTTATTCAGTCCCCATAGAGACTGTCAGAAATTGCCAATGCTGACTGTATTGCAAGTCATCAAGGCGGGGTATTGGGAAAAGTTTTCAATTAGCAATAATCACGCCTCGGATAAACCTCATTGGCTACAATACTGCCACTGTGCAAAGCTGCCAATTTCGTACTTGATTAGTCATTACTGGTTCCCTTTTAAGGCCTAGTTTATCTCTGCTCCTGCTGGTCATTTCTCAGCTTGCCATCCACCTTGCTTCCATCATACCTGAGCAGCTAGCAGATCACTTGTCATTCCTTACAGGTTTTTTCTGTCAGCCTTATGGGGACGGCCTTGCTCATGTCCTCTTCCCTACCTTTTCTTATTTTCCTTTTACTGTTTTGTTTCTTTTCATTTTTTTCTTTTTTTTTTTTTGTTTCTTTTTTGAGATGAAGTTTCACTCTTGTCCCCCAGGCTGGAGTGTAATGGCATGGTCTCGGCTCACTGCAACCTCTGCCTCCCGGGTTCAAGCGATTCTCCTGCCTCAGCCTTCTAAGTAGCTGGGATTACAGGCACGTGCCACTACGTCCAGCTAATTTTCATTTTTATTTTTAGTAGAGACGGGGTTTCGCCATGTTGGCCAGGCTGGTCTCGAACTCCTGACCTCAAGTGATCCACCCACTGTGGCCTCCCAAAGTGCTGGGATTACAGGCATGAGCCACTGCACCAGGCCTATTTCTTTTCTTATTATTTTAGACACAGGGTCTTGCTGTGCTGCCCAGGCTTGTCTCAAATTCTTGGGCTTAAGCAATCCTCCTACCTCAGCCTCCAAGTAGCTGGGATTTCAGCTGTGTACCACTGTGCCTAGCCACTTCTTTTCTTAAAATGTTTATTTTATCTTATTTTTTTGCCCCTAACATGATGCTAGGCACATAGTAGATAGTCATTAGCTGTTTCTTCAATTACATTTAGTCTTCTTTCTGTGACAATTGTCATTCTATAATTTTACTTCCTTGCAGGGTTACTCTTTCTCTGTGGCCTTCCATTGGGAAGCCTTATCAACAACCTTTCCTTTTTTATTAACTTTTATTTTAAGTTTATGGGTACATGTGCAGGTTTTTTACATAGATAAATTTGTGTCATTGGGGTTCGCTATACAGATTACTCCATCACTCAGGTATTAAGCCTGATACCTATTAGTTATTTTTCCAGATCCTCTCCCTCCTCCCACCTTACACCTTCTGATAGGCCACAATGAGTGTTGTTCCCCTCTATGTGTCCATGTGTTCTCATCATTTAGCTTCCACTTATAAGTGAGAACATGCAGTATTTGGTTTTCTGTTCCTGTGTTAGTTTGCTAAGGATAATGGCCTCCAGCTCCATCCATGTCCATGCAAAGGACTTAATCTCATTTCTTTTTATGGCTGCGTAGAATTCCATGGTGTATATGTACCATATTTTCTTTATCCAGTCTATCATCGATGAGCATTTAGGTTGATTCCACGTCTTTGCTGTTGTGGATACTGCTGCAGTGAACATACACATGCATGTGTCTTTACAATATAATGATTTATATTCCTGTGGGTATATACCCAGTAATGGGATTGCTGGGTTGAATGATATTTCTGTCTTTAGGTTTTTGAGGAATTGCCACACTGTCTTCCACAAAGGTTGAACTAATTTACACTCCCACCAACAGTGTAAAAGCGTTACTTTTTCTCCACAACCTTGCCAGCATCTATTATTTTTTGACTTTTTATTAATAGCCATTCTGACTGGTATGAGATGGTATCTCATTGTGGTTTTAATTTGCATTTCTCTAATGATCAGTGATGTTGAGCATTTTTTCATATATTTGTTTCCTGCATGTCTATCTTCTTTTGAAAAGTGTCTGTTCATGTCTTTTGCCCACTTTTTGATGGGGTTGTTTGTTTTTGATGTTTGTTTTTTTCTTGTAAATTTGTTTAAGTTCCTTATAGATGCTGGATATTAGACCTTTGTCAGATGCATAGTTTGCAAAAGTTTTTGCCCATTCTGTAGGTTGTCTGTTACTCTGTTGAGTAACAGATTCTTTAGTTTAATTTGATCCCATTTGTCAATTTTTGCTTTTGTTGCAATTGCTTTTGGTGACTTTGTCATGAAATCTTCGCTCATGCCTATGTCCTGAAATGGTACTACCTAGGTTGTCTTCCAAGGTTTTAATAGTTTTAGGTTTTACATTTAATTATTTAATCCACCTTGAATTAACTTTTGCATATTGTGTAAGGAAGGGATCCAGTTTCAATCTTCTACATGTGCCTATCCAGTTATCCCAGCATTATTTATTGAATAGGGAATCCTTTCCCCATTGCTTGTTTTTGGCTGGCTTGTTGAAGATCAGATAGTTGTAGGTGTGCAGTCTTATTTCTGGGTTCTGTATTCTGTTCCATTGGTCTATGTGTCTGTTTTTGTACCAGTATCATGCTGTTTTGATTACTGTAGCCTTATAGTAGTAATTTAAAGTTGGGTAGCCTGATGACTTTACCGTTCTTTTTGCTTAGGATTGTTGTGGCAATTCAGATGCTTTTTTGATTCCACATGAATTTTTTTTTCTAGATCTTCGAAGAATCTTAACAGTAGTTTAACAGAAATAGCATTGAACCCATAAATTGCTTTGAGCAGCAGGACCATTTTAATGATATTGATTTTTTTCTATCCATGAGCATGAAATGTTTTTCCATTTGTTTGTGTCATCTCTGATTTCTCTGAGCAGTATCAACTGCCTTTTCTTTCCAGCAGCTTGGCATTTATCTTTACATCTACACTAACATTACCCTTTCTCATCACTAGTGATTTCTGGAGTAATAAATAAATCATTTTTGATGTGTTCTTATCCTTTTTGATCTTTTAGCTACCTTTAATAACATTTTTATTTTTCACTTTACCTTAGCTTGAGATCTAACATACTAGCATGCAATTATTTTTTCTTTTCTTTCTACCTTTCTCTTTCTTCTTCACTAATATTTCTCTCGTTCATTAATAGTGAGCTATCTCTTAAATGTGGCCTTTGGCTTTGGTCCCTTTCATAATCACCTTCATAATGAGTTATTCCAATACCCTGCCTTTCTCCAGTGACCTCTTCATAGTCATAATGAATTTTTTTTTTTTTTTAAGACAGGGTCTCACTCTGTCACCTAGGCTGAGTACAGTGGTGCAGTCGTGGCTCACTGCAGCCTCAACATCCTGGGATCAAGTGAGCCTCCTACCTCAGCCTCCCAAGTAGCTGGACTACAGGCATGCACTGCCACACCTGGCTAATTTTTTATTTTTATGCTGTTGGGGTCTTGCCGTGTTGCCTAGGCTGGTCTTGAACTCCTGGTCTCAAGTGTTCCTCCCACCTCTGCTTCCCAAAGTGCTAGGAGTACAGGTGTGAACTACTGTGCTTGGCTCATCATAAGTAGGACTTTTTTTTTCTTTTTTCTAAGACAGAGTCTCACTCTGTCACCTAGCCTGAAGTGCAGTGGCATAATCTCTGCCCACTGCAACCTCCACATTTTCGGTCAGGCGATTCTCCTGCCTCAGCCTCCTGAGTAGCTGGGATTACAAGCATGTGCCACCATGCCCAGCTAATTTTTGTATTTTTAGTAGAGACAGGGTTTTGCCATGCTGGCCAGGCTGGTCTCGAACTCCTCAGGGTGATACGCTCATCTCAGCCTCCCAAAGTCCTGGGATTACAGGATGAGCCACCACACCCAGCATAATAAGTAGTTTTAAGCATAGGATTGCTTCCACTGAATAAGAAGGTGGCAAAAGCAAAGAGGGTATTTGTTTGATTTCACCTTCTGCTGGGATACCAGAGTTTACCATGGTTCATGAAACTGTGTTTGTGGACTTGCAGAACTTATTGGGCAGATTAACAATCTCTATTTCACCTTCCTGCTTTGGCTGATGCTCTGTTTGCTGAAACATTTGCTACCTGATTGATCCCTCCTGCCTAGCCAGAGGTTCCCTTCTGGCTACATCTGGGTGGACCTGTCAACACTCTTTTCTTACACAAGATCACCTCTCTGTTCTCTATTTTCTCATCTCTTTTAACCCTCTATTCTCTAATGATCACCTAATTAAATGACTTTCAGATATAAAGGTCTAGCACTCGTTTCTCAGTTTTCTCCAGATTTGTACCACCAATTCCTTATGAGAGTCTCACTTGATTATCAATACCCAAAGCTTTACTTATCTGTTATTGGCTGGGTCATCTCTAGTCACTCTCTCAAAATCTCCACCAGTTACTAGCATCACTGTCAGTCTGGGGTACTTGGTATAAAGTCTTCATGTATATTTTTTGACTCATTCTTATTTTGTTTTTGTTTTTTGAGTCTCATTCTGTTGTCCAGGCTGGAGTGCAATGGCATGATTTCGGCAGACTGCAACCTCTGCCTCCCAGGTTCAAGTGATTCTCCTGTGTCAGCCTCCCAAGTAGCTAGGATTACAGGTGCTTGCCACCACGCCTGGCTAATTTTTGTATTTTTAGTAGAGTCGGGGGTTTCACCATGGTGGACAGGCTAATCTCAAACTCCTGACCTCAAGTGATCCGCCCGCCTCGGCCTTCCAAAGTGCCAAGATCACAGGCATGAGGCACTGCGCCCAGCCTCTTTTGATTCATTCTTCATTCACAGTTTGAATGGTTCTTCTTTCTTGGGCCTTGAGAATCTTGCTGCGCTTGATGTCTCCAATCTCATCATTTTTTGATGTATGGCCCTAGACTCCTTGTTTCTAATACACCATTCTTTTTTTCATTTCCTTTTATGCTGAATTCTTCAAATAATTTCTCTGAAACACAGTTTTCATCCTGACATTTCCCTTTTCAGAGCTCCACAGTTGCATTTTGTATGGCTAATCATAACAGATAAAATACCTTCCAACTACATTAAGACTGCTCATTCACTTCCTTTTTTACATGCCTCCCCAAGCTTATTTTCTATCCCAGGTCTTATGCTCCATGCAAAACTTCTTATTTGCCTTCTCTTGCACCAGCATAGAACGATTATCCAAGGAAATCAAATATATTAACTCTCTCTGCATGGGCAGAGAGTTGGCACCAGAGTTGGTGAAGAACATGTGAGTCAGCAGACATAGATTTACATCCTGGCTATGCCATTCACTTGTGTGACCTTGTTGAAGCAACTTCTTTGAGCTTGGATTCTTCACTTAAAAAATAAAATCAATGGTACCAGGACCAGGTTTGTTGTGAGAAGAGCCTGAGATAATGTGTGAAAAGTGTTTTATAAACCACTGGGCAATAGGCAAAAGTAAGGATGGTCAGTGAAATGGACAGCTAGAGGTTCAGAAAGTTGCTAGGTGCAATATGATTTTGTCTGGAGCAGCATGTACAATTTTTTTTTTTAAGTTACAATTTTTTTTTTTTTGAGACCGAGTCTCACTCTGTTGCCCAGGCTGGAGTACAGTGGCACCATCTTGGCTCACTACAACCTCCGCCTCCCGGGTTCAAGCGATTCTCCTGCCTCAGCCTCCTGAATAGTTGGGATTATAGGCGCCCACCATCACAAACATGTAATTTTTGTATGTTTAGTAGAGACGGGGTTTCACCATGTTGGCCAGGATGGTCTCAAACTTCTGACCTCGTGATCTGCCCACCTCAGCCTCCCAAAGTGGTGGGATTACAGGCATGAGCCGCCTAGCCTGGCCTACAGTTTTTTTTAATAAGAAAAAAGACAAGACTCTTGAATAAAAAACATCAGACTTGCAGATGTCATTCTGCTTGGTCCCTGCCTTTTTCTTGAGAATCTGTTCTCTGCTCAACGTTTTGGTTCATCATGACAAGGAATCCTGGCTCCTTAAAAGTTGGCAAGCAAAACTCTTGTCTCTGAAGATATTTAAATCTTTCTTGGCTCTTGATCGTTTCCTCTTGGGTGTTGAAATGAAACGATGCCTTCCAGCCGCTCTGAAATAGAGCTGGAAGACTCATGATGCTCTGATTTTGATAAAATACTCTTCATAAATCACAGATGTAATGGGCTGTGGTCACAGTTAATGGCTCCTCAAGGTCTCTCTCTTCTCCTACTTTGGTTTAGATTCCAATTATTTAGATTGTTTTCTACCTCTCTCTTCCTTTTCTCTTAGTTTTAATTAACCGAGGATATTGACCTGATATATTTTCTTTGTTATTTTCCCAATGCTTCCATTTTTTCTTGTTAGTTCTGACAGACCATCTGTCAAAATTTTGCTGGTTTCATAGCAGTTCCATGCTGTTTTTTTCTTTCCATCTTTTGAAAATTACACAAATGATACACAAATAAATTCTCATTGCAAATGGTTCAAACAATTAAAAAAAATTCTAGAATAACATTGGGGTTTCTGTTCACCCTATTCATTCCTAATTCCCTTACCAGAGGTAACCACCACTGTTACAGTTTGATTCATAACCTTCACTTTGTTTTCTATAAATCTGTATTGTGGACATATACATCTTATATTGATCTGTGATGTGTGCTTTTATTTAAAAAAGTTAATGTATCTTATAGAACTTTTTATGTGAAAATACATGTGTCTATCTGAATCTCTTAATGGCTGCATAGTTCTGCATATCAATATGCTATCATTTCTTTATCACTTGCCTATTATTCGATGTTCTTCAACGTAGAAAACTGCTCCAGCAAATACCCTTGTGTCTATGTACATTTAAGCCTCTATCTGTAGAACAAATTCCTATAGGCAAAAGTGCTAGGTTAGATGCATCCACTAGCATATACACTTGGTGATGGCAGGGATTTAAAAAATATATATGTTGGCCAGGTGCAGTAGCTCACGCCTATAATCCCAGTACTGTGGGAGGCCGAGGCAAGTAGATCACCTGAGGCCAGGAGTTCGAGACCAGAGATTGAGACCAGTTTGGCCAACATGGCAAAACCCCAGGCGTGGTGGCTCGTGCCTGTAGTCCCAACTACTCGGGAGGCTGAGGCAGGAGAATCACTTGAACTCAGGAGGCAGAGGTTGCAGTGAGCTGAGATCGCACCACTGCACTGCAGCCTGAGTGACAGAGCAAGATCCCGTCTCAAAAAAAAAATATATATGTAATATGTTTTGGGTCAGTCATGGTGGCTCATGCCTGTAATCCCAGCACTTTTGGAGGCCAAGGTGGGCAGATCACTTGAAGTCAGGAGTTCAAGACCAGCTGGTCAACATGGCGAAACCCATCTCTACTAAAAATACAAAAATTAGCCAAGCATGATGGTGGGTACCAGTAATCCCTGCTACTCAGGAGGCTGAGGCAAGAGAATCACTTGAACCTGGGAGGTGGAGGTTGCAGTGAGCCAAGATCACAGCACTTCACTCCAGCCTGGGCAACAGAGTGAGACTCCATCTCAAAAAAAACACCAAAAGCAAAACCAAATACATATATATGTATGTACATATATGTGCATGTGTATATACGTGTATATATATATATGTGTGTGTGTGTGTGTATGTGTGTGTGTGTGTGTGTATATGTTTTGTTCACCACTGAATATCCTGTGTCTAAATTAGGAGCTGGCCTGTGGAAAATACTCAAAAAATATGTGTTGAATTGTATGAAATAGTAGTGGCATTTTAACCTAATAATGTTTTTTATATAAAGAGATTAAGGTAGAAAAACATATGCTTAATAAATAATGAAAAACATTTGATAAAATGTAACACACACTCTCGATTTCAAAGCAAGAACTAAAACAAAATTTAATATTTCTTCTTAGTTTGAAAAAGAGAAAATACCAGAAGACAGCTTCTTAGTTTGGTAAAGAGAATATACCAGAAAACCATAGCCAGTGCCGTACTTAATAGTAAAATAGTAGAAATATTTTAGCTAAAGTCAAGAACCAAAATGAACCTGCATAATCAGTATTACTACTCAACATTTTATGGGCTATTCTAGCCAATTCAATAAGACAAGCGAAATAAGTGAGGTAAAATTACTGGAAAAGGAGAGACAACCCTGTCACTCTTGGCAATTAATATGATTCTCTCTCTAGACAATCCAAGGTAAATCAAAATTCATGAGAAAACAGAAACCATCAAACTTCAAATTCCTCATTTTCCTGACAAAAAACTACACACCTGCCCATGTGGACCTTCAATTTTTATTTTTTCTGTTTGGTTACAATGGAGTATCCTTCCATCATCAAAAAGATGATTGACATGCATGGTACACTAAAACTCAAGATGGGCACCTTCCTTCCTTCCTTCCTTCCTTCCTTCCTTCCTTCCTTCCTTCCTCCCTCCATCCCTCCCTCTTTCTCTCTCTCTGTCTCTCTTTCTCTCTTTCTGAGACAGGGTCTCACTCTGTCACCCAGGCTGGAGTGCAGTGGCGTGATTTCAGCTCACGGCCTCCTCAAGCTTCTGGGCTCAAGCAATCCTCCTATCTCAGCCTCATGCGTATCTGGGACTAGGGCATTTGACACAATGTCAAGCTAATTTTTTTGTATTTTTAATAGAGATGGGGCTTCCCAAGTTGGTCTCGAACTCCTGGCCTCAAGTCATCTACCCACCTCGGCCTCCCAAAGTGCTGGGATGATAGGTGTGAGCCACAGTGCATGTTTCTTTAGCTGAGAGATTTCTGTATCTATGCTTCCAATTGAAATGGAAATAATTTTTCTTCTTTTTTTCTTTTTCTCTTAAAAAATTTTAGTATAATCGAATTCTTGGAGATGGGACTAGGATCTTTGTAGACAAACCTGTGTTTTATCTCTGTGGTAACTGGGCAATTCTCATAGACTGCTGTATTGGTGTATAGCCATGGAGTGTTTTAATCCATCAAGAATCTGGATATGTTCCACTAAAACTTTCTGTAGCTATAATTTGCCGAGTTAAAAAATATCTTAGACTATAAGTCTCTGTAGATGGGCCAGGGTGTCTGGGAATTGCATGTAATGCTATTAGGGGAATAACCAGCAGTAATTTGAATATGAAAGTATGATATAATTCAATTGAGCTTTTGTCTCTTATGAAGTGATTCTATGGAGCACAGCAGAGTCAACAAAAATAAAACAATTATTCTAAATAAACTTTCTCGGAATAGAATTACCTAACTATTCCATTTAATAAAGTTTTCTAATGATTTTGGCTATAATTTAGTTTTAGTTTCAGATTAGTTTTCCTGGTTTGGATAATTGGGTTTTGCAACAGAGAGATAATAGTTCGGTATCCAAGGACTTCTGAAATTGGAATTCAGCCCTGAGACAGCCTTAAAATAAATGATTATGCAAACAAACGTGCATATTGTTTGTTTGGCATAAGCATAAAAGAAGGAAAAATCAACTCAAAAGGAGGAGGCTAGAGAAGCATTGTTTTAAAAAAAGGTAACAAACATGGAGAATCAGTGATTTGCCTTTCAGATGTTATTGTCTTCCTTAAGTGTCCAGTGATTGATTCTACTTATCAGGCTAGGTTGGATTTGTCCTTGTTCCTGAGGGAGGATGGGTTTGTTTATCTTTTCAAGATAGATGGAGTTTCTGGTGATGCTGATAAGGGGGCAGGGAGAGCCCTCTGGACTGGCCTGGTGACCATTGAACAGGCCCCAGAGACAAAAACTCCTTATTGAGAGGCAATTCCGGAATACCTGGGTTGAGGATTTTTAAAAAATTAGAATTCTAATAATTTTTAGAAGAATACTAAGAAGTTTTAAGGTATAACACAATAATTAGGACATGTGGTTCAGTATGACAGTCTATATGGCATGTTAAATTTAGTGTAAAATAGAAAGTGGAAAAATATCTTCTTTTAATAGAGCAAGACAAAAGTGAGTTAGGAAGAGATAAATTGAAAACATTAATGTGAAATCATTGTTTGTTGTTTTTAGGACTTTATTGCTGTGAATGCAGTAATGAGTAGTATCTTCTCTGATGTCATTTTGCCTCCTTCCAACAGTTGTGTTAAACAATCTCATATAATCCAATGCCCAATTTGATTGTTTTCTTTTTTTTCTAATATTGTTCTCTTTTAAAACAAACAAGGGATTTTCAAAGGATCTGATCCTATGTCTGTTTGGTAGAAAAACCCCTACCTCTCCCCTCCCCCTTGATCTCCACATCCGGGAGACCGCCTGCAGGCCTCAGTCTGCCTGGTAACACCGAGCAACCAATCATGGCCTAGCCTTAGCCCGCCAAAGCTGGGCCAATCCCCATGCAGCACGGCTCCAGCCCGCCAAAGCTGAACCAGTCCCCATGCGACACAGCTCCCCTCTCCACCCATCCTGATCATTCACCAACCACTCACCGCCACCTCAGCTGCATGCCTCCCCATCCCTATAAAATCGCCCAGCTCCAGCCGCTGGGCACAGCTCTCCCTTTCTCCCTCTCTCCACCTGCTTGAGTTGCCCGTAGATCCCAATAAACCTGGACTCGGCCTTCGGCTCTCAGAGTGTTACTTGGGACTAGACAACTGGGAAAGGACGACAGAAGGGGTCGTACATTTGGGGGGTCGCACAATGTCTTGGGGCAGGAAAAATTAAGATGTGCCTGGAACCTTTGTTTTGTTTTCCAGAAAGCAAAAATACTTTCAGAGGCATCTGATAATTTATTGATTGATATTGTTATTGCCCCACTTGAGAAGCACTTGGATATTTAAGAAGTAAAGAGGCCACCCTGAAGAGAGGACTCTTAATGACAACTTGGAGAGTAAGGAGAGTGAAAAATCACCTGGTGACCATTGAACAGGCCCTGGAGACAAAAACTCCTTACTGAGAAATTTAGAAGGGAGTAAAGACCACCTGGTGACCATCAAACATGCCAGCTGGGCCAGGAGCAGTGGCTCACACCTGTAATCTCAGCACTTGGGAAGCTAAGGCAAGTGGATAACCTGAGACTGGGAGTTCAAGACCAGCTTGGCCAACATGGTGAAACCCCGTGTCTACTACAAATATAAAAATTAGCTGCGCGTGATGGCATGTGCCTTAGTCCTAGCTCCTCTGGAGTCTGAAGCATGAGTATTGCTTGAACCCGGGAGGCAGAGGCTGCAGTGAGCCTAGATCATGCCACTGCACTCCAGCCTGGGCGACAGAGGGAGACTCCATCTCAAAAACAAACAAAAAACCCAAACCATCCAAAGGCAAAACTCCTTATGTGGCGAACTTGGAAATACTCCGACCTCCTTATTGTTGTTGTTGTTGTTATTATTATTATTATTAGAGACTGAATTTCTCTCTTGTCACCCAGGCTGGCGTGTAATGGCGCAATCTCGGTTCACGGCAACCTCTGCTTCCTCGGTTTAAGTGATTCTCCTGCCTCAACCTCCTGAGTAGCTGGGATTACAGGCACCCACCAGCGCCCCCAGATAATTATTGTATTTTTATTAGAGACAGGGTTTCACCATATTGGCCAGACTGGTCTTGAACTCCTGACTTCAGGTGATCCACCCACCTCGGCTTCCTAAAGTGCTGGGATTACAGGTGTGAGCCACCGTGCTTAGCCTCAGACTTTCAGGTTATCTAAAGCAGGCATCTGGTTCCAAATTTCTTTCCTCCCCAAAATGTATAAGTAATTAGAATTTCTATACATCTCTGAATTCCATGCTGAAATTCTTTGTGCAACCCTTGCTGACATTAAGGCACTAAAATGTCTACAAATGTAATCATTTATCGTGACCTGTGTGGCTAACATGGTTCAAATTACCCTTAAGCTCTGGCCTTAAGATCCACAAATGCTCCTAAGGAAAAATCCAGTGCAGGGCGCTCACTCCTTGCTGACATACCCCAGCTGCAGAAGAGTGCATTCTTCTTGTTTTCTAATAAACTTTCCTTTTTAAACCTATACTATTGTTGGTAAATTTTTTTTTACCAACGTGCAAGTTGACCACTTCCCAGTCCAGAAAAGTCTTCCTCAGAAACTAAACCACAAATACAATATAGGCAGCCAACAGAATATGTGGAATCAATAGACACTTAATTAAAGATAATAAAATAAAATACTTAAGAATATAACTAATCTGCTGGGCGCAGATGCTCACGCCTGTAATCCCAGCGCTTTGCAAGGCCGAGGCGGGTATATCACCTGAGATCAAGAGTTCAAGACCAGCCTGGCCAACATGGTGAAACCCTGTCTTTACTAAAAATACAAAAATTAGCCAGGCGTTGTGGCATACAACTACTACTCAGCTACTCAGGAGGCTGAGGCAGGAGAATCGCTTGAACTAGTTTGCCATGAGCTGAGATCAAGCCATTGCATTCCAGCCTTGGTGACAAAGTGAGACTCTGTCTCAAAAAAAAAAAAATATATATATATATATATATAAAACTAACCACCAAGGAGATGAAGTGAAAGATCTCTACAAGGAAAACTACAAAACACTGTTGAAAGAAATCATAGACAGCACAAACAAATGAAAGCACATCTCATGCTCATGGATGGATCGAATCAATGTTGTGAAAATGACCATACTGCCAAAAGCAATCTACAAATTAAAGCAATTCCCATCAAAATACCATCAACATTCTTCACAGAACTAGAAAAAACAATCCTAAAATTCAGATGGAACAAAAAAAGACCCCTCATAGCCAAGCAAGACAAAGCAAAAAGAACAAATCTGGAGGCATCACATGACCTGACTTCAAACTATACCACAAGGTTAAAGTTACCAAAAGAGTATATGGGTACTGATATAAAAATAGGCATGTAGACCAATGGGACAGAACAGAGAACACAGAAATAGAGCCAAATATTTATAGTCAACTGATCTTCGACAAGGCGAACAAAAACATAAAGTGGGGAAGGACACCCTATTCAACAAATGGTGCTGGGATAATCGGCAAGCCACATGGAGAAGAATGAAGCTGGATTCTCATCTCTCACCTCATACAAAAATCATCTCATATGGATCAAAGACTTAAATCTAAGACCTGACAACATAAAAAATTGTAAAAGATAGCATCAGGAAAACTATTCTTGACATTGGCTTAGCCAAAAAGTTCATGATTAAGTATCCAAAAGCAAATGCAATGAAAGCAAAGTAGACAAGACCTAAGTAAATGAAAAAGCTGCTGCACAGCAAAAGAAATAATCAGCAAAGTAAACAGACGACCCACAGAGTGGGAGAGAATACTCACAAACAATGCATTGGACAAAGGACTAATATCCAGAATTTATAAGGAACTCAAATCAGGAAGAAAAAAAAACAAATAATCCCATTAAAAAAGTGGCAAAGTACATGAATAGACAGTTCTCAAAAGAAGATATACAAATGGCTAACAAACATGAAAAAATACTCACCATCACTAATTATTAGGGAAATGCAAATCCAAACCACAATGAGATACCACCTTACTCCTGCAAGAATGGCCATAATTAAAAAATTAAAAAATAGCAGATGTTGGCATGGATATAGTGAAAAGGAAACACTTTTACACTACTGGTGGGAATGTAAACTAGTACAACCACTATGGAAACAGTATGGAGATTCCTTAAAGAACTACAAGTAGAACTACCATTTGATCCAGCAATCCCACTACTGAGTATCGCCCAGAAGAAAAGAAGTGATTTTATGAAAAAGACACTTGCACATGCATGTTTATAGCAGCACAATTTGCAATTGCAAAAATGTGGAGCCAACCTAAATGCCCATCAACCAACAAGTGGGAAAGAATATGTGGCATACATATATATAACATGGAATACTACTCAGCCATAAAAAGAACAAAATAATGGCATTTGCAGCAACCTGGATGGAGTTAGAGACCATTATTCTAAGTGAAGTAATAGGAATGGAAAGCCAAGCATCATGTGTTCTCACTTATAAGTGGGACCTAAGCTATGAGAATGCAAAGGCATAGAATGACACAATGGACTTTGAAGACTTGGAGGGAAGGATGAGACGGGGTGAGGGATAAAAGACTACACATTGGGTACAGCGAACACTGCTCTGGTGATGGGTTCACCAAAATCTCAGAAATCACTAAAGAACTTTTCCATGCAACCAAATACCACCTGTTCCCCCAAAACTACTGAAATTAAAATTAAAAGTATAACAAAATAAAGATAATAATATCAGATAAGTATATTATTGGTTCTGAAAGTTTTATTTAAAAAAAAAACCCAACAATTCTCTTGTCTTCTCCTCTTAAGTTGACATTCCCTTCTACTTTTTCCTATATTGTCTTTTCATATTCATCTACTTTAAGGTGGTTTTGATGCTGAATTCCAACTCCCAAGTCCAAGTTTGTACACAAACCTTGACTATCTGTTGATAGTTAAAAAGATCAAGGTAATTCAAATCATGCTAAAAGGTCATTGTAATTCACTCCTATTTTCAAAATTTCCCACAAAGTGTTAAAATTGAGTTACCCAAGTTATGTGAATTTTTTAACCTCAAGGTTAAAACGGAAAATGTACCTTCTTTGTCCAAGGGATAAAGATAAACATGAAAAGTGAGAATATCCTGTAGAAAGTGGGATGATACTAAATGGATGAACTGAACAGAAATCTGTAGCTAAGATGCTATTAAACAGAAAAATGTACTACAATGTAGTGGAAAAGCAAATTAACTAAAAGATAAGGGGAAAAAGTTTAATATAATATAAATCCCAGGTAGATTCTTTTTTACAAGAAGATAAAATTTAACAATTATGTGAAATAAATGAATTTAACTGTTATGCAAAATACATGAAATTAGGAACTGATGATAGAAAAGAGCTAAATAATAAGGGGAAAACTGGTATTAAAATATATGAATACAAGTAATATTTTAGAAATAAATGTACTTAAAGGAAAAACAGTGAGAAAAACAAGAATAAAACCAGCATCACTGCAGAGAAGGAACTCTGGCCCAGGAGGAGCTCTGTGCATTTGCCAAACCAGCCTGGAATCCCTCTCCTGGAGTTCTGGGTAAGCTGGTCTGGACAGCCTGTTCAGCCAATCACAAGGGGACCTAACGTGGAGCGGTATAAGAGAAGCCAACAGTGCTTTAGAAAAATCAGAGCTTAAAAACTGCAAAAAGAGAAGATAATGTCTTGTCAAAGATTTGGGGGAAATGACCTCCATCTCCATTCTAGTTTTCCCACCATGGCTGCATCTTTTGTGAACATGATAATATCAGAAAGGCAAAAATGTTCATTTTATGTTTGCTGAATTATATTGTTCTCTCAATTCATTTTTTTTTCTTTTTTTTGCAGAGATGGGGTCTTGCTGTGTTTCTTACGCTGTTCTTGAACTCCTGGCCTCAAGCAGTTCACCTGTCTCGGCCTCCCAAAGTGCTGGGATGACAGACATGAGCCACCACGCCCAGCCCCATCTCCATACTAGTCAGTGGTCATATGAAAATAGTAGTCTTGCTGCTCAAATATTACAAGGTTTCTCGAAACATTAAGACTCAGTTCAATGTGTTTCAATGTTTTCCGTGTAGTCCTGACCACTATTTTGATTTCTATAACTCGTATCACACATACATTATTACATGAATATTGACCTAAGAGAAGTGTTGAGCAATTGCTTATCTGCTGAATAAAATGCATATTTGAAACCAATTGGTGTAAAGTAGTAACTATGTTGTACTTTAAAAAATATATTTTTCCCTCCAAGTTATTTTTGGGGGCTTGATTTACTTGAACAATGCCCTAATCCCTCCATTCTTCCTGACTAGATGATCTGAGACAGATTATTGAAAGCCCAGGTGTGGATGAGGCTCTCAGGTTAAGGGTGAACTTTGCTGTAATTGGTAGGATCTGTTCTCATTTGAAGGAACACAAGCCAAACATAATTGTTTTGATTCGCTGGTCTCTGGCTAGATTTCTTGCATAAAAAATAATAACAGAAGGCAATTAAACACATGAACAGACTGAATAAACCTGTAGTGCATTCACCCTAAAAGACAGCACACCTGAAATGCCATTCTCATGATTGTGAGATCTCATCACGTGTTCAAAAGGTCTTGCAGATGTGTGTCTCTCAGAGAAGCTGGTTTAATTTCATAAACAAACAAATCATACATGCATATATAAATTCAACACATTCATGACATTGAAGCACAATTTCCACATATTTTCTATTTCCAGATAACATGTAAAGAAATTAAGAGGTAATGACAGTAAAAGAGTAATAATGTATTCTACATTTGGCAACGTGATTTTTTTTTTAACTAGAATTTATTCTTCTTTTAACGAGAATTTTTTTCCTTTGGTATTATTCTTAGTTGTTGAGTCAACTCTATAGAGATTTTTCTGTTTTTAACTATTACATAAATAATTCACCTGGCTTTAAAGCCAGGAAAATAAGGGTTATAATTAGAGTAATACGAACATCTAGATTTTAACAGCAAAGTACTTGAACTGCAGTTTGCTGTATAGGGTTAAGAAACTCAAGATCGCCAAGGATCAGAGAGAGACTAAGTCTAAGTATGGTCGGACAATTGAACACAGGCAGATAAAACCATGCTTTCCAAATGTACCCATCCATCCTACCTCTGTGTACCTCTGCCTTCTTAATTCTAGGCATACTCATTTCTTTTTTCTTTCTCTCTCTCTCTCTTTTTTTTTTTCTCTCTCTCTCTTTTTTTTTTTTTTTTTTTTTTTTTGAGATTGAGTCTCCACTCGTCACCCAGGCTGGAGGGCATTGGCAAAATCTTGGCTCACTGCAGCCTCCACCTCCCGGGTTCAAGAGATTCTCTCTCCTCAACCTCCCAAGTAGCTGGGATTATAGGTGCGCACCACCACGCCCAGTTAATTTTTGTATTTTCAATAGAGATGAAGCCTTACCGTATTGGTCAGACTCCAACTCCTTGGCTCAAGCGATCCACCTGCCTCGGCCTCCCAAAGTGCTGGGATGATAGGCCTGAGCCACCGCGCCTGGCCGTGCGTGTTCATTTCTAGATTCACCTAGATTTTCTTTAAACTTATTTATCTTAAAGTGTAAGCTTGGTGACTATTTTTCTTTTTCTTTTTTTGTGGGCGGGTGGGGTTGAGAAGTTTATTTCAGGGAGAGGGGATGGGAGGGGGCTCAGTCCTTCTTGGCAGCGGCTTTCCTCAGGGCGGCCAGGACGTTGCTCAGCTCCTCCCGCTTCCTCTTGGCGCCTATGTGTGTCCCCACCCTTTTCCTGATGAACTTGAGGGCCCGTTTGTCCTTGGAGACCTTGAGTAACTCCATGGTGCGCCGCTCCTACGGGGCAAAACCACACACCTCCCGGATCATGTCCTGCACGAACTTGGTGTGTTTGGTCAGACGCCCGCGGCGGCGGCTGTGCCTGGACTTGCTCCCGTTCTTGGTTACCTTGTGGCCCTTGTTCAGGCCCACGGCCATAGGATGACGAAGAGCCATGGCTGCCTCTCTCCAATGGCGACCGTCGCGGAAGGGCTGGCGCCGCGCGGAACTCTGGGATATCTCCATTTTTCCTTTTTAATTTTCCTGTGTGTCTCTAAAATGGAACTAAAGGCAAATGGAAAGAAACGAATATATTTTCCATCTTCCGACTCTTATAATGAGGGTTGGCAAATAACTGGTACACATTTCAATTTAAAATGTTGTAAACAAATTTATTATTTTAGTTTTTGATACAAACTAAAATACACTTACATTTGCCCACTACTGGGCTTCTTTATATAAAACTGTTTATTGCTATATATTGTCAACACATCAGTAAAGATCTTAAAACATATATTTTACTTGGATCATTTGCAGAGTAACCATGTGCTTCAATATGACTATCAAGATTGAAATAAAATTGGCCTCAAAAAAGGAGACTATAATCTATACGTTTATATCTCTCTTTCCACTTATTTTCTATTTCCAGACAACATCTAAAGAAATTAAGAGGTAATGACAGTAAAAGAGTAATAATGTATTCTACATTTGGCAACATGATTTTTTTTCCTTTTAAAATAGAGTTTGAAAGAGTGTATTGTTTTATAAAGCAACTAAGATCACCTGGAATTTGAAGAGCTGCTATGAATACATTATCTAGAAATAATTCATTTGCCAAGTTGATGTGATTTCTCTTTTTCCCCTGAGCTGGTTTCATCTCAATTCTTGACTTTCCCTTCTTTGGTAACAGTAGATCTTCTTCTTTCTAAAACACTCATTTTGTTATTTTGAACTATCAGAGACTTGGCTTATAGGCATAATAATTCAAAAATTTTAATTAAAATTTTTTTGATGGGGTAATGGGGAACATTGCCCAAATAGGTGATAAGGACAAAAATCTTTCCTCTTCTCTTTTTTGAGACACGGTCTCACACTGTTGCCCAGGCTGTAGTGCGGTGGTGCAAGGGTCTTACCCTATAGCTTAGCGGAGGGCACAGTGGTGTGATATGGCTAACTGCAGCCTTGACCTCCTGGGCTCCAGTGATCCTTCCACCTCATCAGACTTCTGAGTAGCTGGGACTACAGGTGAGCACTACCATATTCAGCTATTTTTTTTTTTGTATTTTTTGTAGACAGTTTTCACCATGTTGGCCAGGATAGTCTCAAACTCCTGGACTCAGGTGATCTGCCTGCCTTGGCCTCCCGAAGTGCTGGGATAATAGGCATGAACCACCATGCTGGGCTGGGGCAGAAATATTTTTAATGAATGAATCCTGTTTTTTTGTTTGTTTGTTTTTAATTATGTAAATACTTGACATTTCTAATTCCTGGATTCTAAGCAAGTCAAAGTATATTGAAAGACTGGGCTCAATGGCCCTTGCCTGTAATCCCAGCAATTTAGGAGGCTGAGATAGAGGTATCACTTGAGGCCAGGAGTTCAAGATTAGCCTGACCAACATAGTGAAACCCCATCTCCACTAAAAATACAAACATTAGCTGGACTGGTGGTGTGTGCCTGTAATCCCAGTGACTCAGGAGGCTGAGGCAAGAGAATCGCTTGAACCCGGGAGGCGGAGGTTGCAGTGAGCAGAGATCGTGCCACTGCACCCCAGCCTGGGGTGACAGAGTCGGTGAGACTCTGTCTTAAGAAAACAAAAGTATATTGAGAATGCTTAAATTTAAGCATTTCTAGTTAGTGACAATTAACATATTTATAGTAATCACTCCATTTACAAAGATCTAAGTTTTACCAACCATTTGCTTTACCTTGCAAACCCATCCGTCTCAGTCAGCATCCAAGGCAGACTCTGAACCAAGCGAAAAGCTAATTTGACCAACCTAAGATTCTTAAAAAGTAGTAGATTCTATATTTCTACAATATCTAAACTATGTTTTGTTGTTGCTCTGAGGTGCAGGCTTGAGTATAGTGGTGCCATCTTGGCTCACTGCAACCCCACCTCCCAGGTTCAAGCAATTCTCTTGCCTCAGTCTCCCAAGTAACTGAGATTACAGGCATGTGCCACCACACCTAGCTAATTTTTTAGTAGAGACGGGGTTTCACCATGTTGGCCAGGCTGGTATCAAACTCCTCACCTCAAGGGATTCACCCACCTTGACCTCCCAAAGTGCTGATGTTACAAGGGTGAGCCACCTTGCCCAGCCTATGTTTTGGTTTTCTTAATGCCCTTTTGTCCACTAAATCCACATCTTTTTTACTGAAACACTTTTAGAGCTGTTTGTTAGAGGTGTTTATAGCTTCTCTGAGGACTTAAAATGAGATAAACTACCCCTGATTTCTTTTAATATCATTACTTCCTTCTTTTACTTCCCAAGATTACAATCAATGTCACCTTTCATATTTACTAAACATTTATGATATGCCAAAAACTACAAAAAAAAAAAACCACAAAATTTCTTCTCTTGAGATATTAGGTTGGTGCACAAGTAATTGTGTTTTTTGCCATTAAAAGTACTTGTGGTGGAGAGATCCAAGATGGCCGATTAACAACAGCTCAGGATTGTAGCTCCCAGTGAAAGCGCAGAGAGCGAGTGGATGCTGCAATTTCAGACGAATTTCTGTTGCCCACAAACTGGGAGATTCTCAGCGGAGGAGCCACACAGTTCGCCAGCGCGACTCTTTTGGTAGGCGCGGCTGTTTTGCCAGCACCCCGGCGCGGCGCAGCGCTTCTCAGTGCGGAGTATACACGACTGGGTGCCCTTCGAGTCAGGCTCGGCTGGTCCCATCCCCACAAGGAGAACAGCAATTGGAAGCGCTGAGGACTGAGAGTTTCACAGGAAGCACAGCTGAACCCGGGAAGGCCTAGCTCTGTGGGGAAGGGGCGTCTGCCAAAGGAAAACTAAGAAACAGAAAAAACTTCATCACCAACAAGCCAGACGTCCACTCAGACCCAATCTGAAAGTTGGCATTTACAAAGATGACATGTGGATAAATCCACAAAAATGGGAAGAAACCAGTGAAAAAAGGCTGAGAACACCCGAAATCAGAATTCCTCTCCTCCTAGTGGGGATTGCAGATCCTGATCAGCAAGAGAACAAGGCCTGATGGAGAATGAGTGCGATGAACTGACAGAATCAGGCTTCAGAAGGTGGATAATAAGAAACTTCTGTGAGCTAAAAGAACATGTACTAACCCA